>LPNX011125979.1:198045-312733 GCA_001517045.1 Pseudotsuga menziesii | reverse complement strand
GAAATAAAAGACTAATTAGGAAAATGTAATAAAATTAATAGGAACTAGAAATATAAGAGGAATTAGTGCATGAGATTATGGATCAAGTGTTTTCCATGATTTGCTTAGTTTATAGTTTTTATTTCAATTGAAGTTATTATAATACTTTTTAAATTCAAGAGCTTCTCTTATGAGTCGAGAGGAGTATTGAGCAATGGAAGCGGGAATTTTAGTCTATTAAAAGAAAATTGAATGCTTGGTGCTGAAGGAATGTTTCGCTATAGAAAATCTGTTGAGATGATTGTGATTGGTATAAACGATGTTCTCTTTAATATAGGTCTGGATGGATCTACCAATTTGTTTAATGTAGATTTTCCCACATGAACAAGGAATTTTATAGACACCTTGATATAGAAACATATTGGATTTTCCTTCAATACTTATAAATAATTGTTTAAGAGTCTTATGGGGTTTAAAAATAGTTTTAATTTTTTTTCTAATTAGAATTTTAGAGATTCTATCAGTGATGTCATGGATATAAGGGAGAGAGATGAGGGATTAGGGAGGGGGGAGGGATTGGAGAAGCGAGGTTTAGGATGAACGACTACATGAAAAGTTTTGTTAATAAGTTGACGTGGGTATCCATTGGCTAAGAGGGATTTGGTAAGCTAAAGTCTTTCTTTGGGAAGATGTTGGGGCTCAAAGATACAAATAGGTATGGTGATCATAGTTTTAAGGATGATTTTTTTTAGAATAATGGTGATGGGATTGGGCATGAAGGCATATGTCTATATGGGTCCTTTTTTGGTACACTTGATGAAAAAGGATCCATCTAGTTGTTGGGTGACCAGGACGTTAAGAAAAGGGAGAGAATCATTTTGCTGGATTTCCATGGTGAATTGAATGTGAGAGGATATATTGTTAAGATGATTGAGAAAGGTATCAAGGGAAGTGCAACCATGTGTCCAGATAAAAAGGTGTCATCCACAAACCAAAACCAATATTTAGTTTTAAGGTTGGATTTATTAAGAGTAAGGGTTTTGAATTACTTGTGTGACCAATACAAGTAATTCTTACATATGTACTAGCAACAAATAGAGTAACCTATATTACTACATTCTCTTGATTATTCTTATTAAATGCTTAATATTCAACTAATTCATAATATTACGCATCAATCAATTTAGATTATTAAGTAACATTATTATCTTTATGTATGTTTTACTTCCTCCCTTACACACCCTCACTCTAAGAATCATACCATCTTCCACCTCCACACCAAAATCTAGATGGTCCCTCTCACCATGGTCCCTTTACTACATAATGATCGCATAGTAGGCATTGAAAGTTTCATGGAAAGTTTTCACAGCTTGAACCACCCTCCCATTTTTTATTATATCGGCCTCGAAAGCCTCATCTAGGGTAGGATAGGAATCTGGTTACTAGTACACTACTCTAGTGTACCCCAGGAATCTCAAAAGATTGGACCTATTTCCTCCCTATATTTCCTAAAGGAAACCAGCCCCAAGCATCAAAAATCACTCTCCATATGCCTCCCATCAGCGAGTATAACTCTATCCATGGACTTCTAGTATCCTCAGAAGTTAAAAGAAATATTAGCATGGGTTTAATGGTTAAGATGTCCTATCCCATAAGATGTTACTTGTAATAATTCTTGTTCATGGCTATGGACTCCCATGAAATCCTAGAATGAATCAACCTCCAGGCCCTTGAGTTGATTCCCTAAAACAACTTATTTTCTCAACATATATAAAATTGTTAATCATCATCATATCATAACCTTATCATTATAAATATCATAAAGTCACATTCCTATGTATGTTATTAAAATAACACATTATCACCATCATAATATTAAGGTCCACATTCTAATGCATGTCATTATAACATCATAGGCATTATTAAATATCCAATAATACATCCAAGGGACGACAGACAAAATTTCCAAGGTGTTGAAGAAAAAACAAACTTAGCACAATATTTTTTCCACCAACCTCTATAAGAAACATATTAGACAAAGCAAAAGACTCGGTTTACCCAAAGCTAAGAATAGGAATTTATTCAAACCCTTGCTCATGTGGTGAAGTATACATAGAGGAAACAAGTCGATCAATAAAATTAATATTAAAAGAACATTGTGTCGACACCGTTCATGAAAGAACCAAGAAGTCGGTTGTGGCATAACATTCTTCAAGAACAAACCACCATGTTTGCATTGAAAGAGATAAATTCATATCCTTTGAAGAACACTATAGAAAGAGGCATATACATAAAGCAATCAATATAGACAAACATCCAAGAAATTTCAATAGAGATGACAGCCTAACCCTGCGTGAGACCTAGAAAACAATTATTCATTCCATAAGGTTAAATAATGATCATAATAAAAATAAAAATAATGATAATAATAATAATAATAACAACAACATAATAAAAATTGAAAACAATAATAATAAACTAAATAGATAATAAAAATATTTAAGAAACTAATTAATTAATAAATCAATCTGACACATTCACGAATAATAAAAACAATATTTATGGATTTTAATGAACTTTAATGTTCCTTTGAGAGACATCCTTCTCTTGAAGACATACTCAAATCTGAATTTTGAAACGCGTCAAGATCAAAAAATTCACATAGGTTCCAAACTAGCCATAATATTTTGATAATCTTACGTAATGTCCCAACTTTGAATTTCAAGACAAAGGCACAATTTGGGGCAAATTCGGTTATTCTAGTGTTGGCTCTAAGAGTTCCAAATGGCACAACAGGGTCCTGAATTTGGTAAGGGATGATATGGTGAGTCTTAATACCTCTCAATATAATATATGGTCGCTTTATAGCTGGTTTTATACCTCTATAACTTCATTTGGGGTTACTGGAAAAAAGGGCAAAATTACTAGTAAATTGTGGTGAAACTCCCCCTAGGGTGTAAGAAAAAGGGGCCTCCCAACTCAGATGAGACCCTACAAAATTGATAAACAGAGTATGGGGAATCATATTAGACCTAATTTTCTGTCATTATATGTGGTTATAAGTTCTAAAAACTAGTTATATATCTCCACATTTGAATGTTAATTTTCAATGATAATGCTTAAGGGAAATGGCTTTGATAGCTTTACTTTAACTCATAAAATGTACATGAAATGGTTCAAAACAGAGAATTAAGAATGTATACCATATACATAATACAAATATCCTACTCAAAAACATTTAACATAATAGAAACTCCTTAATACATATCAGATACACAACTCCTTCGAAATGGAAATCAACACATGGAAACTAGTAAAACAATAGCTTGGAAATGTGGGAATTTTGCATATGTATTTATACTAATTCGACTTGGTGAGAGTAGGGACAAAATATTACAGAGACAAACATAATTCACCCATGCTTGGGCATCAACTGAGCTCAAACAAGCATAAGGACCATTCACACTAGTGCGCCATCTTACGTAAACATGGGAATAATGAGACGGGGAATGAAAGAATGGGGAAAGAGATTAGTCTCAAAATGTATCAGTATTATATATCCAATAAAAAAAATCCATTCATCTCCAAAGGAGATTTCAGGTTTTCCCCTCCAACATCCAATTTGGATGAGAATCTAACTCCCTCGAAATTGGCTCTCTAGTAGGCAGAGTGGGCACTCACCATGCAATGGACAAGTTGGTGCTTTCCAAAATGCCAAAGGAAAATTCTCAAAATGATAAAAATATATTTTCCTTCCTAAATAAATATTTTATAATACTCATAGGGTCCCCTAAGGTCTAATTTCTGTCCATAGTATTCCTCCAACTCATACAAGAGGTTTAGTAACTCCTATGACACTTTTCCTCTCCCTCATGCTTCCATTTTCTTCCAAATTTGAATGGATTCCACTAACCCCCAAATGCACCCACTTGGTGGTTTTTTTATCCCTTTCATTTCATATTGTCATAGTTCTGCAATCAGGTTTACAATCAGGTCTGAATTTTTCATAGAATATTCCATCATAGTTGTCATAGAACTCATGGAATATCTCTCCAAGTGGCACACATTTCCTTACTAGTCTCTTCCTCTTCCATGGGGAGTTACTCCTCTTAACCAATTTGAATTATTTGGCTCACAATATGTTACTTGACACCTTGTCACCTCCCAAGAACGTTCCATTCCCCATCATTTTGAATTTGGGGGTAGGTCATCACAAGTGTAAGGAGGAATCTATCCACCCAAGGTCTCCATGAGCCTCCAAGTGTCTCCATGAACAATGCCACTTTATTTTATCCACATTTAGTATTGATATGACCCAATTTTAATATTTATTATGGTATAATAAGGTCATCTTGGGTCTCATAACTTATTTTTTGCAAAATTTAATGCATCCACCCCAACCTAGGGAACTAGTAGGTTGGTGAACATTATTTACTAGTAGTTTTGATGGGATGGGGACATGACAGTCCTCCCAACCCAATATTGATTTTCCTCAAGAAATTCCAAGTTTGTATGCTGTAAAAAAATTTCATCTTCCCAAGTGGCCTCCTCACTAGGAAAATCCTTCCATTGACCCAAGTATTCCCGTATAGTTTTGCTTCTTAACTTTCTTTCCCTTGTCTTCAATATTCTTTCTAAAATGAGTATAAGATGTACTTCATCATCCAAGGGAGGTAATGTTTATGAAACTGAAATACGCTTCCCTATAACCTTATTTAGACATGAAACATGAAATACATTATGGATTTTACTTCCTGCTAGAATCTCCAATTCATATGCCACTTCTCCAACTTTTCGAACCACTTTGTAGGGACCATAAAACCTTGGCTTGAGATTTTTTGAAAATTTACCTTTTATGGTGGTTTTTTTGTACGTCTGCAACCTAAAATAATCCAAATCATTCACTTGAAAGTGTCTCTCCACTCTATTTTGATCTGCATATTGTTTTTGTTAATTTTGGGCAACCTGTAAGTTATCTCTCAAAACCTTCAAAATTTCTTGACTTTATTCAATCAAATCCTTAGCTTTTGGATCTCTACTATCACCAAATATGTGGTCAATAAATTTTTATGCATTATATCCATAAATTTCTTTGAAAGGAGACATTCCAATGGACATATGAAAAGTAGTGTTATAGCAAAACTCACCGAAATGAAACCATTTGATCCATGTTTTTTGTTTCCCACTAACATAGTTCCTAAAGTAGCCTTCCAACCATTGATTCACCATTTCTATTTGGCCATCAGTTTTTGGATGATAGCTTGTGTTATGATTCAAATTTTTCCCCACCATTTTGAAGAGTTCTTTCCAAAATGCACTCAAAAATCTGTTATCTCTATCACTAACACTGCTCTTGGGGAGCCCATGCAATCTGAAAACTTCTCAAAAGAATAGTTAAGCCACTTGTGCAACAACAAAATTTGTAGTAACAACAAATAAATGGGAAAATTTATTGACTCTATCTACCACTATAATTATGAAATACTTACCAAGTACTTTGGGCAAACCAGTGGTGAAATCCATGTAAATTCTCTCCTATTTTTTTTAGGTATTGGAAAGGGGTGCAAGAGACTAGTTAGATGATTGTGTTGGACTTTATTTTTATGCAATGCTGGGAATTCATTAAAATATTTCAGAACATAATTCTTCAATCCTTTCCAAGAAAATATTTCTATGAACATTTTATATCTTTTGAATAAATCAAGGTGGCATACTAGAGGAGAATCATGAGCTCTCTTCAAAACTTTCTCCTTCATGCTCAAACCAAGGACCAACTAGATTCTATATTTATAGTATATTATTCCTTCCAACACCTTATACCTATCATCATGGTTAGTCCCTTCAAAAATTTCAAAATAAAACTTATCCTTGGCATATTCTACATCGACTAGTATAGCCTTCCAATCTTCTACAATATTAATTGGAGAAATAGAAGGTATTCTAGAGAAGGAATTTGCTACCACAATATTATTTCCCTTCACATATTCAATATCAAAATCAAATTATTTAATATTACTCACCCACTTTTGTTTCCTTTCATTTAGTTCCTTTTGAGTGAGGAAGTACCTTAAGCTGTTATGGTCAGTCTTGAACACAAACTTGTTTCCCACCAAGTATTTCCTAAACCTTATCAAAGCATGCATGATGGATAAATTTCATTTGTCATAAATAGAGTAAATATTCTCATGTGGTTTTATATTCCTACTCTCAAAAGATATTATGGGTTTCCCTTGTTTTAGGACTGCTCCAAATCCCTCCCCTCGTGCATCACACTCCAAGACAAATGGTTTAGAAAAATCAGGCAATGAAAGAATATGACAATTTCTTATTACCTCTTTCATTATTTGGAAATAGTTTTCAGCCTATTCATGACATTGGAAACAATCCTTCTTTTTCAAATCAGTGAGAGGTTAAGTGAGTTTGGAGAACCCCTTCACAAATTTTCTATAGTAGGTACAAATCCCAATGAATCCTCTCAATTCAGTGAGATTTTTGGGATGAGGCCATTCTATAATGGATTTTATTTTTTCCATGTACACCTTCACACCATCTTGACCAATGATGTGTCTAAGATACAAAATATTTTTCAAACAAAACTCACTTTTTGACAGGTTAGAAAACAAAGATTGATCATGCAGGATTTTTAATACCACTTCTAGATGATCCCAGTGTTCCTTCCATGTTTTACTATAAATAAGAATGTCATCAAAGAAACTATTAAAAACTAACTAAGTTGCTTATGGAAGATATTGTTCATGCATTATTGGAATGAGGCAGGAGAATTTTTCAACCCAAATGGCATGGAAACAAACTCAAAGTTACCATAGTGGCATCTGAAAGTAGTCTTTGGTATGTCTTCCTCCCTCATTCAAATTTGATGATAACCATATATAAGATCAATCTTTGAGAAGAACTTTGCTCCATGGAGCTCATCCATGAGCTCATCAATCCTTGGGATGGGATATATATTATTCAATTTATTCTTGTTTAAGGCTCTAAAATCAATGCACATCCTTAAGGTTCTTCCCTTTTTCTTTACCATGGCAACTGAAGAAGCATAAGGGCTTGAACTAGGCCTTGTGAGACCCAATTCCGAAAGTCATGTAATGGCCTCCTCAATATCATATTGAATCCTTTTGGGGTGCCTATAGAGATGCTTTTTATAGTTTGGGTTCCTATTTATAACTCAATGGGATGCTCCACCCCTCTGTTTGGTGGTGTCCCTAGGCGAAGTTCTCCAAAAATATTCTCATACTTACTCAATAATTTCTCTATCTCCTTAGTATGCTTGGAAACATTCAAGTGAGGCTTAAAATATGTAATCAAACATTAAACAACCCTTTCAAAGTTTCTACCAACCCTTTAGTAAATATTAAAACCAACCTATCCATAGAAACATCAGAATCCATTACTAAGAGATTTTCAAATTCTAACATATATGCTTCATGGGTTCCTACTTTCTTTAATTGTGTTAATTCTTTGAAAGGAAGTTCAGGGTCTTTCTTATCAAATATATCAATTAAGGAATTGGATAACCCCTCATAGTATGAAATATGATCATGTCACAAGGTTCTAAGACCATAAAACCACCAATCATTGGCTACTCCTTCAAGATGTAGAATGGCCATTTTTAGTGCAGCTTCTTCAACCATAGGATTCAACTAGAAATACACACTTAGTTTGTAGCCAAGCATTAGCAGAAATTTGGGAAGAACTATCAAAGGAAGGAAATGGTTAATTTTACAATGGTATACCTTAATTCATTATTTATATCAAGTGTCCTATTCCCACTCCCTCCTTGCTTAATCTGAAGAGAGGCCCCGAGGCACTGATCGAAAGGTAGAACTTTTCTATATTCTTCACTGAATTGTTGGAAATAATTGGTTGCTTCCTTCACACCATAAGTAGGGTAAAGGCTCTCTTTAAACTCTAAAAAATTAGTAATTGCAGGTCCAATATGATTATTTAACTCATGGGGTCGGTTATGAGGTCCATTCTTTGAGAAAATAAATTCCCCATAGGTCTTCTTCTCATAATGAGGTGTATTATTACTACTCCCGGGTGTTGACTTTCTCCCAAGTTGGCTATACAACAATTAGAATATTTGAATTAAATGTATGGTCATATTTTCAAGAGATGAATTCAACAATTTTTTAAGGTCCTCATTATCCTCGTTATCCTCCATATCTCTGAATCCTAGTTTTCCCCTAATCTTCTCGTACTTAGAATTAATGTCTTCACCTTATTCTCTTCCAATTTTAATGTGTTCAGTATCAGTTTATAATGGGGGGATACTATCATAAGAAAACATGAATAGTAAACTCCAATAGGTGCCAATATCATGTTCTTATACCATTGTAATGTCCCAACTTGGAATTTCAAGACAAATGCACAATTTGGGGCAAATTCGCTTTAACTAGTCTTGACTCTAGGAGTTCCAAATGGCACAAAAGGATCCTGAATTTGTTAGGGAATAATATAATGAGTATTAATAACTCTCAATAGAATATTTCTTCACTTTATAACTGGTTTTATACCTCTGCAACTTCATTTTGGGTTACTGAAAAAAATGGAAAAATTACCAGTAAATTGTGGTGAAATTCCTCCTAGGGTGTAAGCAAAAAGGGCCTCCCAACTCAGATGTGAACCTCCCAAATTGATAAATAGAATATTTTAACTAATATTATACCTCATTGGATATCATTATATGTGGTTATAAGTTCTACAAACTAGTTATAGAGCTCCACATTCGAATGCTAATTTTCAATGATAATGCTTAAGGGAAATGGCATTGATAGCTTTTTTTCAACTCATAAAATGTACATGAAATGGGTAAAAAAAAATCATGAATAATGTATATCATATAAAACATACAAATAGCCTACTCAATAGTGTTTAACATCAAATAAAATCCTTAATACAGATTAGATAAACGACTCCTTCGAAATGGAAACCAACACATGGAAACTAGACAAACAATAGCTTGGAAATGTGGGCATTTTGCATATGTATTTATGATAATTCGACTTACTGAGAGTAGGCACAACATATTACAGAGACAAACATCATGCACCCATTCTTGGGAATCAATTGAGCTCAACCAATCGCAATCACCATTCACACTAGTGCGCCATCATATGGAAACATGGGAATAATGAGATGGGGAATGAAAGAATGGGGAAAGAGATGAGTCTCTAAATATACCAGTATTCTATATGCAATAAAAAAACTCCATTCAGATCCAAATTAGAGGTTAGGGTGGCCCCTCCAACATCCAATTTGGATGAGAATCCAAATCCCTCGAAATTTGCTCACTAACAGGGAGAGTGAGCACTCACCGTGCAATGGACAAGCTAGCGCTTTCCAAAATACCAAAGGAAAATTCTCAAAATGATCAAAATATCTTTTCATTCCTCATGACATATTTTTATAATACTAATAGGGTCCCCTAAGGTCGAATTTTCCTCCGTAGGCTTCCTACAATTCATCCAAGAGGTTCAGTAACTCATATGACACTTTTCCTCTCCCTCATGCTTCCATTTTCTTCCAAATTCGAATGACTACCACTAACCCCAAAATGCACCCTCTTGGTGGTTATTTTTATCCCTTTCATGTTAGATTGTCATAGGTCTGCAATCAAGTCTAAATTTTTCATAGAATATTCCATCATAGTTGTCATAGAACGCAGGGAATCTCTCTCCAACTGGCACACATTGTCTTAGTAGTCTCTTCCTCTTCCATGGGGAGTTACTCCTCTTCACCAATTTGAATTATTTGGCTCATGAGATGTTACTTGACACCTCTTCACCTCCCAAGAGCGTTCCATTCACCATAATTTCAAATTTGGGGTAGGTCATGACACGTGTAAGGAGGAATCTAGCCACCCAAGGTCTCCATGAGCCTCCAAGTGTCTCCATGAGAAATGCCACTTTATTTTATCCACATTTATTATTGATATGACCCAATTTTAAGATGTATATGGTAGACTAAGGTCCTCTTGGGTCTCATAGCTCCCTTATTGCAAAATTTATTGCCTCCACCCCAACCTAGGGAACTAGTAGGTTGGTGAACATTGTTCACTAGTAGTTTTATTGGGATGGGGACATAACATATACATGCTATCCTAGTCGTGTCATATTCAATTGTCTGATAAAAATAACAATAACCATAAGAAATTGTTGCATGTCACCAAATCTCATTATAATCATGAATATCAACTAAGCACATGAAAACACGACATTATTCTATATGAGCATCATATTAACATCATGAATAATATATTAAACATAAACAATATAAATATTATAAGAATACAATAACATTAAATATCATCATGCCCTAAAAATACATAAATAAGATTGTAAATTTTTTCTAAGACTTTAGAAAAAAAAGTTAATACTTTATATTCAAAATATAATTCATCAACACATTTATTTTTTGCATATTAATTCAACAATGAAAAACACATTACAATAACAAAACTAACTTTATAACATGATCATAAGTTTAAGAATTCAATATCTAATATCCTCCATAAAAGAATTCTTCTGGTTAAGAATTATACTAAAATAAATTTTTCTACAATAATATTCTACTTGATAAGAAAGATTTTGAATTATATTAAAGATCAGAAAAACAAATTACATTATTATATAAAGAAATATAATACTAATAACAATTCTAGTGGCTTAAAAAAAGAAATACACATAAATCTATGTGGAGCATAAGTATTAAAAATACAAATTAATATTATTTTAAATATAAATATAAATACACATTAATAATTAATATTTTATTATATAAAATTGTAAATTATTTTCATGATTGAAAATACAAATTTTTTGAGTTAAATATAAAAACATATTACTATTTAATATTTTTATGATTTTTGTTATAATTATTCATATGTATTAAATTAGTATTTATATATTATAATAATAATAAAATATTACAAAAATCCCATTCTATCATACCTTATACCTTATAAGTATGCTAAAATAATTACATTTATTTTTTAAAGTTACTCTTCCCCAATTAAGTGCATGTATAAATGTATAATTATATTTATTTTTTTAAAGTTTCTCTTTCTCCATTATGAGTGCATGTATATTTTTTAAAGTTACTCTTCTCCAATTATGAGTGCATGTATATTTTAAAAAGAGGTTATAGTTTAATCTTAACTTTTTGAAATGATCTTAACATTAAATCCTTAAAAAAAAATTAAGATAAAATATGTTGATAATTAGTATTTACTTTTGTGAGTGTAAAAAAAAAAATAAGATTTTTGTTTTCTTGAGGAGCTTAATAGATTCAAAACTTGTAGAATTAAAAAAATCTCACCACAAATTTCCTCTCGCTTTTAATTTCCTAAATATTTATTATATTATAAACTATCTAATCAAATTTCAATAAATTTATGATAAGAATTTAAAATATATTAATAAATCTAAATTTTAACTAAATTATAAAATTAATATTTAAAAATTTAAAAAATATATATAATTTTTTTTTAACTAAAAGTAAAATATAATTTCAAAAATAGAAGATAAAAAAATGTTTAATATTCAAAACCTATTTCATAAAAGTTTAATAATGAAAGCAACCTATTTCACTTAAAATTGAATGATATTATTTACAATGAAATATTTATTATTATTTAAATAATAAAATTAAAATAATAATTATGCAGATTCTTAATACCAAAAACTCATGTGCTACTTAAAAGAGGTGTTTTTTTAAATTTGTAATCCAAAACAAGTTTAACTACTTAAAAAAAAAAGTGATTTTTTTTTTAATTTGTAACCCAAAACAATTTTAAAATAAAATAATTGTTAATATTCTTTTATTTAACTTTTGTACAATAATTCTTTCACAGTTTTCCACATTTTAAAAAAACAAACCCTACTAAAACCCATAACAACCTATGGTTTTAAGTGACGTGACAAACCCGTTTTGAAAAGGGCTCCAATTTGATAAAAAACAATAGAGTAAGCAAAAGCACAAATAAAAAGATATGGTTGTTGTGTATATAAAAGTTTTGTATGGCATCAAGATTTTGAAGAGATTGTAGGGATTGTGTATATTGAATAGTTCTTATATATAAGTATTTAAATATTATATATATATATTTTTAATTTTTGTATGGTATCAAGATTTTAGAGAGATTATGTATATTTAATAGTTTTTTGTTTTGTTTTTTTTGCTATTTCACTTGAAATCAAAGAAAAAGTTACATCTTTTCATAGAGATATGTTACATGTTCTTCATCAACTATTGTCAAAACAAAACATGACAAAACTGAAAGAAATAAATTTCCTTTCAAGTATGGTCATACTATCAAAAACCGTCATTGACCATCTTCTTATCACATCATTCATATACATATAAAAAACAACTAATGTTGATCAAAATTGAGAGATGAATCTTACACTAATAGATGGTACTAAGACAAAACATGAAAATACATTAACAAACACATATGCCATAACTTCCAAGGGTTGTAATCGGTTCGATAACATAACATCTTCCATGTATTCTTGAAAGTGCAAAAAACCATATTTTTAGGCAACAACTAACTTTGATAATATTCAACCGTCCTTATATATACACATTAATAGCCTTTATATATACTCATTCAAATATATGATTATATTTGTTTGTGAGCGTGTAATGTCCCAACTTGGAATTTCTAGACAAAGGCACAATTTGTGCGAATTTGGGATAAACTAGTCTAGACTCTAGAGGCTCCAAATGGCACCAAATAGTCCTGAATTTGAATTGGACTGATATCGTGAGTCTTAATACCTCTCTATAGACTCTCTGGTCACTTTATAACTGGTTTTAAATCTCTGCAACTTCATTTTTGGTTGATGACAAAAAGGGGAAAATTACTAGGAAATTGTGATGAAAGTCCCCCTAGGGTGTAAGCAAAAAGGGATTCCCAACTCATATGCCACCTTCCTAAGTTTCTAAAAAAATTATGGGTACTGATACAGGACCTCATGGGATAACATTATATATTTTTATTAGTTCTGCAAAGTGATTATAGATCCCCACATTCATTTGTTAACTTTCAATGATATTGCTTAAGGGAAATTGCAGTAATAGCTTCACTTTAACTCATAAAAAAAGCACATGAAATGGTTCAGAATAGAGCATGTCGAATGGATACCATGTATAGTATACAAATAAATTCTTAAACAACATTTAATATCATGTAAATTCCTCATTACAGTTCATATACATTTCTCCTTCAAATTGGAAGCCAACACATGAAAACTAGTCAAATAATAGCTTGGAAATGTGGGCATTTTGCACATGTATTTCTGATGATTCGACTTACGGAGTATAGAGACACCATATTACATAGCCAAACATAATTTACCCATCTTTGGGAATCAACCAAGCTCAACCAAGCGCAAGCACCATTCTCACAAGTGTGCCATCATAAGAAAACATGGGGAATAGTGAGATGGGGATGAAAGAATGGGGAAATGGATGAGTCATGAACTGTATCAGTATTGAATATAAAAGTAAATAAATATATTCAAATACAAATGAGAGTTATCGGTGGCCTCTCCAATATCCGATTTTGATAGGAATCGAAATCCCTCAAAATTGACCAACTACCAGGGAGAGTGAGCACTCATCGTGCAATGGACAAGCTGGTGCTTTCCAAAATGCCAAAGAAAAATTATCAAAATGATCAAAAGCTATTATCCTTTCTCATGACATATTTTTATAATCCTCATAGTGTCCCCTAAGGTCGAATTTCCCTCCATAGGATTCCTCCAACTCATCCTAGTTGTTTAGTAATCCCTATGACACTTGTCCTCTTCCTCATGCCTCAATTCTCTTCCAAATTCGAATGGTTGCCATTAACCCCCAAATGCACCCTCTCGGTGGCTATTTTTAGCCCTATCATGTCATATTATCATAGGTCAGCAATCATGTATGCAATCAGGTCTAACTTTTTCATAGAATCTTTCATCATAGTTGTCATAAAGTGTAGGGAATCTCTCTCCAAGTGGCACACATTGTCCTCCTAGTCTCTTCCTCTTCCATGGGGACTTACTCCTCTTCACCAATTTGAATTCCTTGGCATATGATATGTTAATTGACACTTCTACATATCCCAAGAACGTTCCATTCCCCATAATTTTTAATTTTGAGGTAGTTCATGACAAGTGTAGGGACAAATCAACCACCCAAGGTCTCCATGAGCCTCCAAGTGTCTCCATGAAACATTGACACTTTATTTTATCCATGTTTATTATTTATATAACCCAATTTAATGTGTATATGTGGTAAAATAATGTCCTCTTGGCTCTAATAGATCCTTTATTGCAAAATTTAATGCCTCCACCTCAACCTAGGGAACTTGTAGGTTGGTGAAACATTGTTTACTAGTAGTCTCATTGGGATAGGGACATGACAAGGCAGTTTGGGTTGTGATTTGATCATACATAGGTGAGTTTATCATACATAAGTGGGAAAATTTGATTGAAACTATTAGCATTTCATGGTACTTGGTAGCCGAGACAGATCACACCAAATCATTACCTATTAGCAATAATATAGTGTATTAATAATAATACAATGTAAGAATTGCAAAAAAGATCTGTACTAAAAATTCTCCACCATTTATCATTCATCATTCATTCATAACAATTGAAGCCAAGATTTGTAAAGAAATAACCAATTTTCTCATAACAAACATGAGGTGTTTATTTCAAACCATATAATGACTTTTTAGGTTGACAAACAAGACCAAAATATGTCACAAAACTAGGAGGTTGTTCCATATATATTTTTTCATACAAGTATCTATGAAGAAAAACACTTTTAACATCCATTTGATGAAGTTTCCATCCAAAATTTGCAGCAAGGGAAGGAATCAGTCGAACAAGGTTCATATTTTTAATAGGAGAAAAGGTTTTGATGTCATTGATGCCTTCTTGTTGAAAGAATCCCTTAGCTACTAGGAAACCCTTGTTATGTTCAATAACACTGTTAGCTCTCCAGGAAACTCTTTTAGGTTGCAGCTCGAAGATGCCTGGTAACTTCAATATTTTTGTAATGGTTTACTCAATGGATCACGTCAGATGACAAATAATACCTCACTCACTCAAGACATGTATAAACTCAACCAAATAGACAAGGCTTCTAACTATCAATGTTCAGAGGGTTTGAAAAAGGTGAGTAAATGAAAAATTCTCACTATGCTGGCAGATTCACACATAAGGAACATACATACGAATGGCTAATCATAATAAGGAAAAATACTTGCAATTCCAATTTTCCACACATAGATAGGATTACAGCTATCTTGTATTAGTTAAATAGAATAAAAAATGAATTAAACATCCAAGCACAAGTATAGAATAGAAAGAAGATGAAATCTGAACATGTAATGGCAAAAGAGCTTGTATTAATTGACAAGAACATGAGAAGCTTGAATAAAAAAATGTCTAAGAGTCTCCGAAGTTGAACCCTATAGAATGATTCTTCAATGAGATTAAATAATATTTACAAATCAGTTTCAATATCCTCAAAAAATGGATCTGATAACCTCTTTTCCTATCTCAAATCTGAATTTGTGAGGTGGCTGGAAAATGCAAAAATTTCTGGAAATATGCTGCTCCGATATTGACCTATATCTCTCAAATAAAAACATATTTCGAAAAACTGAGAGAGGTTTATCTATATTGGTTTGTTATAACAAAAAAAATCTCTCAATTCATTGAGATGCACTTTCATTTTCCTGAAATATGTATTTCAAAAACATGTGTCAAACAGGGAAATTCTGAGATCCGAAAATTAGGACTCAGAGATGGACTTGATACTCCCAATATGCAACACCTATAGGAAACATGAGATATTTTATCTTTCTATGACATGTTAGGAACACAAAAATTCGACCGTTTTGCAAAATTATTCTCCAGTCACTCAGAATAATCATTTGAAAATGATTACTTTTCAGAGTAAAAACGTCAATTTCAGTGGCTTGGAGCGCCCTGAAATTTCGGTCTAAACTAGGGCTCAAAGATGGATTTGGTTCTCCAAATATATGACACCTGTAGAAAAAATGAGAGAGAATATTTTTCTTTGGTTTATTATGAAATAAAAACTCTCTCAGTTCTTTGATATTCGTTTTCATTTGCCCGACATCTGTATTTCAAAAACATGTGTCAAACAGGGAAATTCTGAGATCCAAAACTTAGGGCTCAGAGATGGATTCGATTCTCCCATTTTGTAGCACCTATAGTAAAAATGAGAGAGGTTATTATTATTTGACATGTCAGGAAAAACAATACTTCGATCGTTTCTCAAAATGATCCTCTAGACACCCAAGATCATCATTTGAAAATGATGACTCAGCATAGTAAAAACGTCACATTCCTGAAAAAACTGGCTAATCTTGCGGGGGACTTTTGACTACCTTCCCGAGATCCAAATGCAGATATAAAAGTACCATTGGAAATATGAGGATGTCTAGTTGTCAATCGAATATTTGAGTGTGTAAAAAGGCCTCTCTGCGGCTGAGAAAATTGATTTTTCCTAAAACATGCTCACCGTTTCCAAGCTTCTGTGCTTTCGGTGGCTAAAATAGCCCCGAACTTCACGCTTTAGCTGCCGAAAGCTCTGCTTTCGATGGCTAATGAATAGTTGAAATGTCCTCATAAGCCACCGAAACCTGAGTTTTGACTTTTTTGAAGGAAAAACCAAATCAAATGTTTTTCAAACTTTATTACATACCTAAAGCTCTAAAAAACAAGCCAAAATAAATATAGAAATTTATTTTTCAATGACTTCCTATCACCTAAAATAAACAAACTTGACTATTTTATTTGAGGATATAACATTTGGCTCCTAATCGGGGATAGAATCCTCCCTGTGAGGTTCCAAGAACCACAGATCTGATGCCTTTCCTAGACAACAAAATACAAAACCTAGTCTAGTGTTCCATTAGGCATGGAGTCAGCAGTACAATCTTCTTCTAAGCACCTTTCAAGAGCTTCCTTTACAACTGATCCCCTGCAAACCTGTATCATTCCTATAGCCTGTCCTGCTTATTCAACAACCAATAACTGGAAATGTCTACTTGCTCATATAAAGAGCTTATTCTCTTTCCTACTCCTAATTCTAATCAGTAGAGGCTTCTTATCAAGTGACATCATGATTCCAATGAAGCCATGTTAGAAACCGATCTGCTGAACTTATCCTTGATCTTAACCCAAAAAATAAATGAAACCATAGCATGCAACAATGTAGTTTGAAAGGCTGACAGAACCAGCTATCATCTGACAAAAATATTTTGACATTTATGTTGCTTATAGATTCCAAATAATCAGCAATAGGGTCGTAAATGTCACAAAGAAATACCTCTCCATGTTTTTGTTCCAACTGAATGAAATGTTTATGTTGGCTACTTTTAGTGATCTCCATGTTAAATATAGATTGCTCAACCTCTGACTGAGAAGAATACATGATGAACTATTGATTTGGACTTTTCGGATCATCATCTTCCTCCTCATATCTGTTGCACTCTTCCTTTGTTTGCAAATAAAATAACTGAGGGCTACCCTTACTATCTGTTGCATATTCATGCTGATATAAAAATATGTTCATTATCTTTGGGGTTTCCAAAGGGGACAATCTCATCTTCATGACAACCTAATTCAGTAGATGCATTTGATACAATGTCAAAAGCATATGTACTATGGTTATCATCCTGAAGTTCATTAATATATTGGTCACAATAAGAGGTGTCCCCTATTGCAGCATACTCTTCATGAATGTTTAGTTCTTTATTCAATAAATTGAATTCATGATAGCATTTGGAATATAAAAGGTTAGTTGAAAATATTCCTTTGCAAAACAAATGAAAGGCAGCATGAAAATCTGCCAAAGAGCTGATACTGGAAATAGGAAGGGACTGGTACCAATCACGAGGAATCCCCTCTAAAGAATACCAAAAGATCTTGATCTGAACATCCTCATGCACAACTTGCAACCGATGAATAAAGTCATGAAAATCCAGCAAGTGTTCAGCTGGCACCTCCCACTCTTCTCCTCGAAATCTGGGAAGACTATTTTCCCATTCATCTCTATTAGGCACTGGATTAGGGTAACCAGAAATATTTGAGAAATCACAAAATGCATACCTCTTTGCTAAGATCTTGTTCATTTCGTACCAATGGAGTCGCCAACAGATTTCTGAGCAATGGAGTCACCACTAAATCCATCCTTCATGGAGTCGCCACATAGATGATTATAACCGAAAATGTGCCCAGTCTTTTTCTATCATCAAATATGGATCTTATGTCATCTCCCAGGGAAGCTGAGCTTCAATCTCCTCTCCTTGACAACGGTGCCAATTTGTTAGCTCTCCAGGAAACTCTTCTAGGTTGCAGCTCAAAGATGCCTGGTAACTTCAATATTTTTGTAATGGTTTACTCAATGGATCAAGTGAGATGAAAAATAATACCTCACTCACTCAAGACATGTATAAAATCAACCAAATAGACAAGGCTTCTAACTATCAATGTTCAGATGGTTTGTAATAAAGGTGAATAAATGAAGAATTCTCACTATGCTGGCAGATTCACACATAAGGCACTTACATATGAATGGCTAATCATAAAAAGGAAAGATACTTGCAATTCCAATTATCCACACAGAGATATGATGACAGCTATGATGACAATTATAAACATGAATTAAACATCCAAGCACAAGTATAGAACAGGAAGAAGATGAAATCTGAACATGTAATGGCAAAAGAGCTTGTATTAATTGACAAGAACATGAGAAGCTTGAATAAAAAAATGTCTAAGAGTCCGAAGTTGAAACCTCTACAATGATTATTCAATGAGATTAAATAATATTTACAAATCATTTTCAAGATCCTCAAAATAAGGATTTGATAACCTCTTTTCCTATCTCAAATTCGAATTTGTGAGGTGGCTGGAAAATGCAGAAATTTCTGGAAATATGCTCCTCCAATATTTACCTATATCTCTCAAATAAAAACATATTTATGAAAAATGAGAGGGGTTTTTGTATATTGTTTTCTTATGAGAAAAAACCTCTCTCATTTCTTTGATATTAATTTTTATTTTTGCAACATCTATATTTCAAACACATATGTCAAACAGGAAAATTATGAGATCCGAAAATTAGGGCTCATAGATGGACTTTATTCTCCCAATATGCAACACCTGTAGGAAATATGAGAGAGGTTATTGTTCTCTGACATGTTAGGAACAAAAACCTCTGACAATTTTACAACATATTTCTCTAGTCTCTCAGAATAATCATTTGACAATAATGACTTTTCATAGTAAAAATGCCAATTTTAGTGGCTTGGAGCGCCCTGAAATTTTGGTCTAAACTGGGGCTCAGAGATGGATTTGGTTCTCAAAATACATGACAGCTGTATTAAAAATGAGATTTTTTATTGTTCTTTGGTTTATTATTAGCAAAAACCTCTCTCGGTTCTTTGAGCTTCGTTTTCATTTGCCCTACATCTGTATTTCAAAAACATGTGTCAAATAGGGAAATTCTGAGATCCAAAAATTAGGGCTTGGAGATGGATTTGATTCTCTCATTATGTGACACCTGTAGGAAAAATGAGAGAGGTTATTGTTCTTTGACATGTCAGGCACAAAATACTTCGAATTTTTCTCAAAATTATCCTCCAATTGTCGAGGATCATCATTTGAAAACAATGACTCAGCATAGTAAAAACACCACATTCCTGAAAAACACTTCCTCATCTTGAGGGGGTATTTTGACTACCTTCCTAAGATATAAATTCAGATCTAAAAGAACCATTGGAAAGCTGATGATGTCTAGTTGTCAATAGACTATTTGAACGTGTAAAACAGCCTCTCCGCGGCTGAGAAAATTGAGTTTTCCTAAAACATGCTCATCGTTTCCAAGCTAATGTGCTTTCGGTGGTAAAAATAGCCCCGAATTTCATGCTTTAGCTGCCGAAAGCTCTGCTTTCGGTGGCTAATGAACAGTTGAAATGTCTTCCTAAGCCACCGAAACCTGAGTTTTGACTTTTTTGAAGGAAAAACCAAATCAAATGTTTTTCAAACTTTATTACATACCTAAAGCTCTAAAAAACGAGCCAAAATAAATTTAGAAATTTATTTTTCAATGACTTCCTATCACCTAAAATAAATAAACTTGACTATTTTATTTGAGGAGATAAAAAACACCATCAAAAGTGAACTTGGTCTTGTAAACCCATTGACATTTCACAACCTTATTTCCTTGCGGTCGAGGAACCAATTCCCATGTCTAATTATTCTTCAAAGAAACAATTTCACTAGCCATAGCATTTTACCATTTAGGCACTCCGTGAGCATCAACATAAGTGTCAGGATCACAAGTTTAAAGAACATGTTCCATCATTGCAACATTGTATTATTATTTATGGCTACAAATCTTTCATCCTATACTTCCAACTCTACCATCAGTTCTACCAACTTCAATTGGTTTAACAACCCATCGAGGGAGACAAATCGTCTATGATTCAGGTCGGTGATTGTTAGTCAAATGAGCATGTGTATCAATGTTCTCAATAAATGTACACTAACTACCGGTCAATTTAGGAGTAGAATTCAATGATTTGGTTGAATATGAAAAGAAGGGTACAATCAATCTAGATTCTTCAAAAATATCAAACATATTACTTTGCAATAGACCTACAAAAGAGTTCAATAACTTAGTACCTGAAATATTTTCATAAAAAATCACATTTATGCTCAAAACATTATGTTGTTTAATGAGTTAAAATAATTTATAGGATTTTGATTCATCATAATATCCCATCACGATGCATACATGACTCTTTGCATCCAATTTCTTTCTAAAGTTGTCATTGATATGTTCCCAAGTAACACATCCAAAGGTTTTTAGGTGTTCCATAGAGGGTTCATTCCTCTCCACTTCTCAATGGGGGGAATCATTTTTCTTGCATATCTAGTTGGAACAAGGTTTAGGATATAGTTTGAACAGTAAACAAATTCTTACCAAAATTTAGTTGAAAGGTCTTTGGTCTCCAATAAGCACCAGGCCATTTCTACCAAAGGCCAATTCTTCCTTTCTGCGAATCCATTATGTTGAGGGGTGTGAGGGACAGATCTCTACTAATAAATGCTTTTTTTTAAGAGATATTCTTCAAATGGTCGACTCACATATTATCCACCATTGTTTGATCTCAAAGATTCGATATAATGGACACATTGTTTTTTAGCCAAGGGCCTAAATTCATTGAATATTTCAAATACATGACACTTATTGTTAGAATAGTAGAGTCAAGCTAAACTAGTTAACCTATCTAAGAAACCAACAACATATCATAAAACATAAGAACATGAAAAGAAAAGGACAAGAGAACAGTGATATACGTGGTTCATCCTAATGGGTTACATCCTTGGGAAGGTAGTCTTCTATTATCTTTAGAATGTCTTCTCCAATCTTACAAGAGAGCAAAGCACAAATATCCCAAAGAATATAGATGATGTACAATAGTGTCACAATAGTACCACTGCTACCTCAAGAAATACATGATATGTAGAGACTCGCTTGACCCTATTATATACTAAGAGATGAGGAGGAATTACTCTCACATATTGCATGCGGGATAATATAATTCTCCAAAATAACATCTCCTAATACAATACCATGGACAAATACTCTACACAAGTAAATACACTACCATATAACTATGGGTTAAATGTATTACTCTTTTACATAAGATTGTAGACAACTTCCGACATAATACAAAGACATTATTACCTTCCAAGGAATATAATATATTCCAACACTCCCCCTTAATAACGGCTGGGAGAAGGGCCCACACTAACACTAAGGAATGAAGGAGTCATCATTGCTCCCCCTTAATGACAACTTCTAGAAGAACCAAAGCTGAAAAAGAAGAACACTTCAGCTAATGGAATTTGACGATGAAAAATCGCTTCTCACTGAATCATGAAAGTGCACATGAACCAGGTTGTGCAATGAAAGACCCAACAATAAAATGCCGAGAACATGTGACATAATCAAATCGCAAGATGCCCAGATCACCACAAGAATCATCACAACCATACATGATAGCAGAAGAACTCTGATATAACATCCACACTAGTGTATAGATACCTTCTGACGGCCGATACAACAGAACATGAGGCTAAGAACACCACAACAATGTACAAAAAAAACCAGATGGCCAATACACATGCAGATAGCAGACATTCTTCCAATCAAGGTGCAATATAAATATCTGTAGAAGACCTCAAACATCGAAGAAACAAGACTCCAATGGTCTATACATAAAAAATGATATCATACAGATGAACATCATGACTTTAACAATAGAAGATGGTGCTTCATTACTTTTGGAATAAGGTGAAAGCCTAAACAGAGAACTTATCTACACAAGAATTTTCAAGATTAAAGCATATAAATATCATAAAACAAAATTTCTCATACAGAAATGAAAATGCTTATATACCAAAGGTTAGAAAACATCATATAAAGGAATGGCAACATAATATGATCAAATAAATGATTAACTTGCATTTTAGGGAAAATGAAGTTACTTTTACACATCAAGTGTCAGCCACAACATATAAATAGTGAGCCAAAGATTTCACTTAAATATATGAAAATTTAGACATCAAGCAAACTAATCTGAAGCATAGGTGCATTTCTTATTAGTATGAGGTTAATCTGCAAGAGATGAATGCCCTGAAAATTTCAATGCTTCCATATAGGAATGTTAGAGACAAGTAGGAATAATATAACCTCTGCAATCATAAGAATAGAAATCTCATTGCAATAAGAACAAGGTGCTCATGATAAATAGTTCAAGATTTAAAGATTGGTCAACGCCATATAAATATTGAGTAAAAGATGATTGAAATAAACATGACATCAAAATGTTTAATATGATCAACATATAGCAAATTATGATCAACTCGTGATATCACTTATAAAAAATTATGAAATCACAAGTCACTAATGGTCTTAATCATGGGTTCATTTCTTGTTAACACTATGTAAATATGCAAGAGACAAAATTCCCTGGAAATGTCAATGCTTCCATATTGGAATGTTAGAGACAAATAGCACAAGAACTAGATACAATCTCTGCAATACATGAAAAAGAAACTATATCCCAATTAAATAACTTATGACAAGCCAAAAAATATGATATCACATAGATTAAAAAAAAAGATTTTACAAAGAATTTAATTAGCAAGAGCATATAATGATCATAAAGATATTACTTATAAAAGAATGAAATTGCTTTTACACAAAGGTGAGCAATAACATATAAATAAAGTAAATAATGATCACTAGATAACACATATGAGATTGTTCTTATTAAAAAAAAATTATAAACAAAATAAAGAAAAGAACAAATTAATTATTAAGTAAATTTTAAAAATATTAAGCATTAGATGGTTTATAGATATTATCATAACAAAATACTAGAGATCCATGTCCTTAAAAGATATCAATATTTCCATATAGAAATGTAAGACAAATATATAGCAAGAACAAGAAATAATATCTTAATAAACATGATTAGAAGCAAAACCTAAATGCAAAAAATGAATAACAGAAAACTTAAATACTTTACCATACTCATCTGAATCTGCAAAAAAACACAGTTAGAAAAATAGTAAAGGAAAGAGAAACCTTTACTCACAACCCTTTGAAACCATGTGCCCAAAAAATCTCAGTCTTCTATTTTGGTCACGAGGGTGGATCCAAAATGGTCGTTTCCATTCCAAAAATAGGTTATAATAAAAAAACTGGTAAGAAATGACCAAGTTACAGCCATTTTTCATAATTGTTGTTTTAATTACCGAAAGGAAGCCCAGAAATGCCCAGTTTTCTGTTCTAGTCAAGTGAGTGGATCCATAATAGCTGTTCTAATTCCGAAAACAGGTTATAATAAAAAAATCGGTAAAAGATGACCAAGCTACGACCCTTTTTTATAACTGTCATTTTTATTGCTGAAAGGAAGCCCAGAAATGCCCAGTTTTATGTTCTGGCTACGCCGGTGGATCCAGAATGGTGTTTCCAATTCCAAAAATAGGTATAATAAAAATTTCAGTAAAAACTGACCAAGTTACAACCCTTTTGTATAACTGTCGTTTTTATAATCGAAAGAAAGATCTCCTTAAGGAGAGCCCCGAAATCATGTAGATCTACAGAAAAAACATCAAGAAACCCTTGAAAAAATTCTGCAAAATTCTTACACAACAAGTTAGGGTTAGGGTAAAAATAAAATGTAGAAATATGCCCAGATCTGAAGAGAATCCTAATGGCTACCAAATAGAAAGCAAATCTACAACAAAATGACAATGCCCAAATGATAATCGTTATTAATTGAAAGCTATAGAAGGTACTAGATCATAGCAACCTGCTCTGATACCATGTTAGAATAGCCGATTCAAGTAAACTAGTTAACCTATCTAAGCAACCAACAACATATCATAAAATATAAGAACAAGAAAAGAAAAGGACAAGAGAACACCGATATACGTGGTTCACCTTAATGGGTTACATCCACGGGAAGGTAGTCTTCTATTATCTACAGAATGTCTTCTCCAATCTTACAAGAGAGCAAAGCACAAATACCCCAAAGAATATAGATGATGTACAACAATGTCACAATAGTAGCAATGCTACCTCAAGAAATACATGATATGTAGAGACTCACTTGAACCTATTATATACTAAGATATGAGGAGGAATTACTCTCACATATTGCATGTGGGATAATATAATTCTCCAAAATAACATCCCTTAATACAATACCATGGACAAATACTCTACACAAGTAAATACACCACCATATAACTATGGGTTAAATGTATTACTCTTTTACATAATATTGTAGACAACTTCCGACATAATACAAAGACATTATTACCTTCCAAGGAATATAATATATTCCAACACTTATTATTCAAGAAATATAGAGAAATCATCATAAGGTTAAAATATACTTTTCACTGCCTAATGAAGGTTTGTTCATGCAATAGAGATCATTGTGAACTTGTTCCAGTCGGTCCTGTGCTCACCATGTTTTCCCGAAATCAAATAGTTCTTGATGATTCTTTCTAAGAACACATCCTCTACAATCCATTGGGTGGAAAAGTATTGGGAGAACAATAACCATAATATTTGTTACCGTCATCTTCAAACTTCAAAAGTTCACATGCACAAGTCGTTCATGCCAAATTATATTTATGTGGTTGGTATGAACAATGTGTGCAGTAGATCCAGTATATCAAAAATCATTCATGGGAAATTCACGGAACTTGTAAAGTATTTCTTTGGGATATAAATATCCTGAAGAAATAGTCGCCCCTCCAAGCCTTGTATCCTTATGATAAAGAGATCTAACAAAACTCGACATTCTTTTTAGCCTTTGTAGTTGTGAAACCCACAACAAGTTTGCACTCAAACTAGGAACAAGATAGACATTGGATATTTGACCATGCCTACATTAAACATCACCACTTCCATCAACCATGAGAGAATAATCATTAGATACATAATTCTTTTTTTTGGATCTCCACTTAAGGAAGATAACATATATGCATCCTTAGCCATATGATTAGTACAACTAGAATTGTTTATCTATTATATTTGAGTAGTATGGGAATGCAATTCCTAGGAAGTGCCAATAGAAAAGGTAATTTTTTTGTAAGTCAGTTGATCGAAGGACCAGTCGATGTGCTTTATTTAAGATGCTTTATCTTTTCTTCCAATTCCTTTGTCTTGTTTTGGCAATTTTTCTCCATTTCATAGTACTGACAGGTTTTCATCTTTTGATTCTTCTTCATCGATGTCAGCTCATCAGTATTTCCTTTAGTAGGTTGGTCGATACACTCCTATTGATGGTTAGATAAACCATATTCTTTACAATTTTTCTCGACCTTTCTTTTGAGCAAGTGAGCCTAGTGTTTTCTACCAAGCTTCCATTCTTCAAGCAACTTTTGTTGGTCTTTAATCAATAAATCATAGAAGGTATCAAAGGTGAAATACTTACCATATTGATTTCTTAACATCCAATTGGAGCAAAATGAATAACATAACACATCATAAGGTGTCCTTAGATTCATCAGGACCAGTTCAATGAGTTGTTCATCCTTCTTAAGAAAACCCTAACAACATTTTCCTAGTTTAGATTGTAGATCCTTGATGTGAGCTAAGTAGTACTCAATCCTTTCAAAGGAATGGGTTTCTATGGAGTTAAAATATTTCTCCATCTACATTACTTGACTTTCATTAACCTTGTCGAATAGTGACTTCATTATACTCCAAATCACATGAGGGTTGTCAATATCGCTTGTATGAAACCAAATCTCCCTTGAAATGTAGGTCATAATGACCCCAACAGCCTCATCCTGCTTTCCATTGATGAAAATTTTATCTTGGTCATCCATCGGATATGAAATAGTGATCTTAGTATATTGTCATAGTCCCTTGATCTTCAACAAAGTTTCCATATGTGACACCCAAATTGCATAGTTATGCTCATTCAAAACAGTAGGTTTTATCTTGGAAGTCTTCCTTCTAATTAAATAGATTTGATCCAAATTCAAAGAAAGGTATTAGTCAACAAATCTTCATCCCAAATTCAATCAAGCCTAGATCTGACTCAACATGACTCACAAACAAGAAGCTAGGTCAAAATCAATAGATCTGATACCATGTTGTGGAACCTTATCCTTGAACAATGAAACAAAAAAATAGAGGGGGATTGTATTCCAAGAAGAGAGGTGGTGTCTAAATATGTTACATCACTTAAGCATAGTGCATTATGATCAAAACACCAACATATATCCATTTTAAACTCAAATCTACCAAGCATCGAGAGGGATCCAATTTATTGAAGTGTAAATATTTTTATCTTAACTTTTTTACATGTTTAGAAAAAATTACACGTAAGTTTGGATGGATTTATGTTGGTTTAAATTTTTTATTTTATAAGCCAACGTGGATTTTCAATTACTTTTTCATTTGGTTTAAATTTTTATTTTTTGACCCAACATTAATTTATTTTTTAACTACTTATTATTATTTTTAGTGTTACATTGTGTATGTGACAACAACTCCCCCATGCTAGGTTGTAGAGGGTGCAATCACAATGCATTATTCAACATTGGAAAAATTTGTTTCAATACATTAACACAACCCATAGGGTCGTTCTTTTATAGTCTCCATATATAACAAACTCCTTTGAAGTGAGGATGATCTGGTCCACAAAGATGGGTTATTGGTTCTAACCATTTCCATGAAATATGAAACATCCCATAGATTATTCAATTTCTCTAGTTGATCCAACCATGGCCTCATAAACCATTTAGTCAAATCTCTAGTCAAATTCTTTGTCAATCGGTTGTTTTCTTTTGACTTACTATTTCCAGAAGATCCATAGGTGTTATGAACCTGCATAACCTTTGGTTCGAACATTAGGATTTAGTGATATATTCTACATATTTTTAATTTGTAAAGAATATAATACTGGGAACCTTAAATATTTAAAAGGTAACTTCAGTTGAGATTGATAGTGATTTCTATGGAGGCCCAAGATCTTGATGTTGCAGAACCACTCAATTTAGTTTCACAATTAGCATAACCTCCAAAAAGTTACATTATACAAAATTTTATAAGTTCCTTCGCATTGAAAAGAAAGATGTGTCAAGTCATATATTCCCCTATGTGTAACCCTATATATCTGTAGATCGAGGTTTAATGAATGCAATTAATGGGTGATATTCAGTGTTATGTACCCACTCCAACATCCATAAATAAAATCTAGTGCTTGAAATGAGTGAATCAAAGTTGCTTTTCATCATTTTCTCTATTAGAGATCACCTAAATCACTGAATATTTGCTTGAATTTGATTCACAGGACCCCAAAAATCTATATTAGGGTGATCAAATCAACAATATTTTATTCAATAGTGTGTCAAACCGTGTTTGATTTAAAATATGTGGGAAAGGCCCTCTTATCAATTTTTCATTAATATAGCAAGGGTGAAACAATATTGCTTGAGTATTGATGCGATGTAGGGAGAGAACCAATACGAAAAACTTATGTTATCTTCCCATGCCTTTGATGAATGGTTATTTTTGAAAGCAAGTGTAGAAACATGTATTCTAAATCGATGGTACCCTAGGATCAGAAAGTTCTTACATCCCGATAAATGAAGAATGGTAAGGATATAAAGTGATCGGGTCACCTCTCAAGTATTACAAATGCAGATTGATTTTCAATATTAGGCATCAAATTAACTATTCTTCGTTTGAACAAAAAAATCTATCACTTTATATCATATATAAGTCCATTTTATTTAAGATCTAATAGATTTACATATAGAATATGTTTTAGATTTAATGTGTCTTTGTGTTCTTTATATCTAAAATTTCAAATTTATATGCAGTTTACTCTATATCTATATTCCACATCTACAATTAGTGAATAATCCATGTTTTTATCAAATCTACATTAATACTAGATTTAATATAGATGTAATGCATATCTACTAGATCTAGAGTAAATCTATAAAATTTATACAAATCCATCCATTATGGGAAGGGGTCATAGGTCATAGGGTTATAAATCTCACTTTGATGCCTTATGTAATATCTGAATCGGCCTTAAAAATTAGATTTATTACAAAAAGATTTGATAGAAAAGGAACTAAGGCAATATCATGTGACAACTAACTAAAATCAAATTCATTTCCATGAGAAAAGCTTATATAACCATTTGAAATTTATCATAATAATAATTTAATGGAATACAAAAGAATATATACATGTAACCCAAGGAGATATTGAAAGAATGTACCTTTAGACCCCTACGTGCAAGGTAGGAAAACAACGTGTGGGGGGGGAATGGCCACCAAACCAACCTCTCAATGAGCCACTGAGATCCCCTGAGCCCTCAACCAATAAACTTGAGTCTAATGTAATCTCTTACCTCCCATAACCATCCCTATCTTAACAAGAATCCAATAAGAATAATTTATCCTTCGCTTCCAATCCTCTCTTTTTAAAATATTGCATTTCTTTCCTTTGGTACCTAAACCATGTATATTTAATTAAACTTAATTAACAAAATCCTTTTTTATTGTTTACTTTTTATATTTAATATATCTTTTATGTATAGTTAGTTAATACAAAATTTGGGTTGTTACATAACGGCCCATAGGTAGAAGAATATTTAGTTGGTAAAATGAAGAAGAGATCAACAAAAAGGAAATATTGTATGGTCCTGCATCTACCAATCCCTGGTATTTTGAGCTTAAATACTCTCACTATGGAACTGCACCCCAATACATAGAATCCACCAAGAAAATAGCGCTTGGATTAAAATTCACCCAATACCAACTTATAAAGGGAGTAATTTTTAGGAAAAATCATGATGGTGTATTGCTAAGGTGTATGGAAAAACTTGATGCAGAAAAGGTTTTGACACAATTACATGATGGGCCAGTAGGAGGACATTTTGGTGGGGAGACCGCCATTCACAGAATCCTTCATTTTTGTTATTATCTCCCTACCTTATTGAAAGATTCTTAGGCCTATGTGACAAAGTGCATAGTCTACCAAACACCTTCTCAAGGAGAGAAGAAGCCTATTCTTTTCCACGATATGCAATCATGGTTGAAGGTCCATTTGAGAATGGGGCTTAGATATAATTTGTGATATTCTTCACATCTTTATAAATACAATCTAACTGCAACAGATTATTTCACGAGATGGAACGAAGCAATTCTCTTTAAGAAAAGCAATGAAAATCAAGTAATATCTTTCCTTGATAAGTATATCATTACCAGGTTTGGTGTCCCTAGTTCTCTTGTTTTTTATAATGCAACTTATTTTTCATATTTAAACTTGACTGAGTATGCTTTATAAAGGGGAATTAATATTAAATATTCTACCAATTATTATCCTCAAGGTAATGGTTTAGTAGATCAACCAAAAAAAAATTGATATGTATCCACAAAAAGTCCATTTATGAACATCATAAAAATTGGTACAAATCTCTGGGCCCAATGCATTATGGGCTGATAGGGTAACACCTAAAAGGAATTATGAAATTCACCATTCCTCATTGTCTATGGTAAGGAAGTTGTTCTTCCTCCATTTTTTTTCCTTCTCTTCATTATCCCAATCCTCTAGAGATAATACAGGCCCAATTATGCAGAATAGGATTGACACTTTATTGAAATTGGAAGAAGAGTGTGAAAAGACAAAACTAAATTCCATCAACACCAACTAATTATTAAACGATAATTTGATAAACAATCAACCAATGATAAATACTTTCCAAGTTACGACTTAGTCCTAAAATGGTACAAAGCCCATGAAACCAAAGGTAATGATACCAAATTTCAACACTTATGGCTTGGTCCATTTCAAGTTTCTAAGAAAATTGGTCTCGCAAAGTTCATATTTAAATCATTGGAGGGGAGAATGGAAAGCCTCCCCATAAATGGTCAAATCCTGAAGATATGCCATCCATAACCACCATTTGCTAGTAATGATTAGTCTTGTATATAGGATTAATTGTTTTATCTATGTCATTACTTACGGAATTATCTTTTATTAGTAATTTATTTTTATTTTGATCTTGGTTTTGATTTTAATACTTTCTTTAAACTCTATATTTGGTGTGCAAATGATTTCATATCGTTGCATTCATCCTAACTTCAATTACATAATGGAAACATTCTTTAGCCATAAATCAGAAAATGGTTACTTTTACAAAATTCTTAACCTTGTGGTTGATACATTAGAGTTGTGGAGGAACTCTTATGCTTTATATATTTCATCATTAAAGTTATGATTTCAGGAAAGTTCTTATCTATCATTTTCTTAAATAAATTAATCGGCATTGGCATTGATGGGAAATGTAAGGAAAACTATGGATCGTGTTATTAAAACAAAAAACATTTGCAAATCAGAATGACTCGTGTATTACCCACTTCATATCACCCAAATTGCATAGGTAATTCTTATATATCGATCAAAAAAGTGAACAACAAATATAAAGCTTAAACAATAGGAAGTTCAAAGCACCATAAAAGTATGCTAAGTAACAAGTAAACTTGTCGAGGTTATGGATGCTTTCTAGAAGTGGTGCTATGCTTGTGATATCAAGGCTCCTTCATTGAGGCTATGGATGCTCGCAGGTAATGAAACAATGCTAAGAAATGAGAGATGACGAACATATGCCTACAAATGTTTCTACACTATGATAACAAAAATAACTTTGGTTAAATTCATAGCCATATTCAACATATTTGTCTTTTAAAAGTAATGAACCTCATTAAACATGCTATTCAATATTCAAATTATTGAGTATTCATGAGATACCCATAACTATTTGAAAATTAATTGAATTAAGAATTTATCTTTATTTTGAACTTTACATTAATAATGACCAGAGATAATCGGTTATCCCTATGTATCGCTTATTGTGTGCCTAGTGCAACAACTCCCATAATTTTATGATATTTTTATAAAATTTATTATGTTTCTTGAGCCAATAGACCAATTTGATATCCATTTTCAATGTCACTTCCTTTTATTGTTGTTGTTTCATTTTCATTTTTATTAAATATATTCAAAGCAATTACTTCTTGTTCCATTCTTTGAAAATCCTGGACACCCAGACCCTAGCATTCCAAATTCAGATGTCAATTTTCTTTAACTCGCCTTGGGAATCTCGGATGCCGGATGCCTACATTTTACAACGTCTAGTTCTGGACTAGAGTTTTCAATAGTTATTCTTCGTCGAAAAGAGTCAATTTTCAAACATAGACCAAATTCCCATTGTTTCATTCAAATTTTCCTTGCAACAACTGAAATTAATTGCATTTGATCGAATATATTAGAACCTACTCTTCCGTTATATTTGGTTGGTTCTAAAACCCTTTCTCTTCCGCTACCACGTGTGAAAAGAACGAAAGTGTGTTGTGTTTCAACTATATGCTCTATCAACAATTACGTGGTTCCATTAACTAGGTTACAAGCAAGAAAGAACTATGGTAGAATATTAATCCCTTTTATGAATGAGATTAGTTTACACGGTTCATATTTCCAGGTTTTAATGTAGTTTTATAATGTTTTTAATATACCTTTGTTTCTACATATAAAATATCTAAGAAGGCTAAAGAAAATAAGGTTAAAACATAGGAGACAAAAGATAAGAAGTTCGACAAGAGAGGAAACCCTAAATTTTCTTTCTTCTTAAACACCATCCACAATATAGGCATTGAAGGATGCTCATATTGTGATCAAATTCATCAGATGTTCATAATTGAATATTTCCCAAAAGACAATGTTGTAAACAAAGAAGAATTCTTGGATATCAAGAAACTATTCTTCACCAAGTAGTGGCTAGACTAGCAATTCTCTCTTTTATGATATGGTATGCTAGATATGTTCTCATGTCGATCTCACTAACTTTTATAATACTTAATGCTTCTTATCAAATTGTAGGCTCATTCAGGCTAGAAGATTTATCATCTACATATAAAGTAAGTACACTTGAAATCAATTTAAATAAGTATTTTTGGAGAAATTCAAAGCTCAAGACTTGGACATGGTTGACATGGAAAAGAAATGGTGGTATGATTCAAACTCATTCAAGTACATATCAAATAGATTGTACCATGTCCTGGGTCTTGAAGAAATATACAAGTTGATAGAAACCATGTTATGCAAATTATATGGTGAAAAAGATGCACAACACTTTAGATTAGGGTGGGTTCCTATCATTTACTAGTTTACAAAAAAGGGTTTTTTCTTCAATTGAGATGAAAGTTGTCTTCTACAATTCATCTGGTTGTTACAAATTCTTTGGACTCACCCCTGGGTTATATTGAGAAGGGTTTTTCATGTTCTCTTATTTAATAGATGTTATTTGTGCTAAAAGTCAATTTTCCTTCGTTAAAATGGCATGGACTCCCTTTGCAAGAACCTATACATGTTTATTGTCCAATTATTTGGACTAATAAGTACATCAACTTATTTTATGCTATTTGTAATGGTTTTATGGACCCTCTTTATTTAGTGCTATTTAACTAGCAAACTTTCATATTCACTCTGGAAGCTAGAAATTTTATAAATGAGATTAAAGATGGGTTCTAATATAAACATTTCTCTTACATCAGAATTTATGGTAGTGCCTCAACCCCTCATCTGCTCCCAAAATATCTTCTAGATAGATTGGTATTAAAGGAAATTGGTTTTTCAAACAATGGTCAAAGAAATCTCTCTTTCTTTAATGAAGAATATGAAAATATTGTGGCCTTCTTTTCCTCTTACTCTTGGGATTCATACTTTGTTTAATACCAAACATGCCAAGAAGGAGACAAAACAACTTGATGACATTTGGTTTCACTGTGTGGACTTCAAAAGGCATGGTCTGAAAGAAAAGGTCAAAGAACACTATAAATCGATCAAATACATCAAGTCATATCACCATGAAAAGTATTCATTTAATGTTATATTCCAAGGATATAAAACCTTTGAATATGTTCTGAGCAAGATTGAGGACATTCAGAACAACCAATAAATAAAAAAATCTTGGCTTTTCAAAATGAAGGACTGGGGACATTTTAGGAAGAGAAGAAGAAGATCCAAGGAATAGAATTCATTTAGCTATAATCAAATGAAGGAAAGATAAATGATGAGAAGAATAAGGATAAGTATCCCTGGGACATACAAGTCAAAGAACAGGGCAGCCAATATAAGTTGGAGAAACCTTCTAAAGTAAAAGTATCCATAAAAGTACAATTCAACAGTAAAATAATAGTTTACTTAAGTTTTCTAACCAAGTGGAACTTTAGGTAGATGAGAAAAAGAATGCTCAAGGTTCTTTTAATAAGGTTAAGATTTGGGAAATCAAAAATAGGACTACTCTTGAGAATATCATAAGAATGAATGATAAAAAAAATATCCCAAATTTAGATATCATTAGACAATTGATTGCATTCATGTGAACAAATAAAGGAATTGATCAATATTCCTATCCATTGGTGCTCTGCACTCTGGGATTCCACTTTGGATGTGATTGAACATTTGGGAATGCGACATGTCGAATATCTAGGACATGAAACTCCTAGTTAGTTGGCTATTGCATATTTACAACAATAGAGGGATGTCAGTTTAGACAAGATCATTCGAATTAGAAAATGGGACAACAATGCCATACAATAATTTAGTACAAACCCTACCAGGTGTTCAAATGCATTATGGGTTTTCTCTTTAACATTTAGAAAAATGAATGCAAAGATTACAAAGAAAATATATCAATGCGAATTAAGCTTGCACAATTTAAATCCACTACTTGTTCCATAGACGATGGAAATATTTGGTCAATGGGAACTTATTTGGAGAAAATCGTGAAACAAAAGGAAATAGGTCATTCTTCTAAGGAAATATAAAAGGTCCCAGTTTCTAATATTTAGAAAATGGATTATAACATAAAGATGTGGAGGAAGCCACTGTTTTTCATATAAATAGGAATCTCCTCGTAAAGAAAGGAGGTTGAAATTTTGAATCTCGCACTTGTATATTGTTATGAGTTTGATTTAAGACGGAAGACCTGCATCTTTTTGGAAATCTCGATTGAATAAATGTGTCATACTGTTCTCTGGAATTTTTGTGAGCTAGTGTAATTTTGTTATTTATTCTTGTTCACCCAAAAAAAAATATGTGATAAGTTTGAGTTTTTCTTAAATCGATGATAAAATAGATATGAGGATTCATAATATGTTTCCTAATGATTTTTCATCTAAAGATTATATATACATGTGCGCTTAACAAGTTATTGAATTTATGAATTATTTTTTTCGTTCAATAACTTATCCTTCATTCTTATATCTAATTTCTGAATTATATCTAAATAAACCACGAAATATTCAAGTCCAGATGAAATGTGTGTGTGTGTAAAATACATGTATGCAACATATCATTTTTTTAATAAACCATGAAATATTCATGTCAACATTAAATTAATATAGATCTATAAATGTAAAATACATGTAGGGGAGATATAAGACACAATGTGTATTTTCTCTCTTAAAATGTACCCTACTACAAACAAAACCAAAACATATATAAATATATGAGCAACAACCAAATTTGCAACTCCTATTTGTGAGAACTTAATCTACATCATGATAATAGCAAAACCCCCGAAATAAATTGATGGCTCATACTAAGAAAGGAAGAAAAGTGCAATAGAAAAAGGAACTCTCTTATTTTCTCTTAGGTATAAGGATCTACATCCATTCCCATTCAACAACTTGCAACTAAACCATTATAATGTATGCAAATAAAAAAATATAGAAAGAGAGGTATTCAACCATGAAATCTCATGGAAAAATAATGGAGAATATTTTGGTAGTGATTGATGAGAATGGGGCCTATATACTCATAGCTATGATGTTACGACAAACTTATAATCAAAATCCTAGAGGTACCAAATTAAGGAGGAGGGAGGTTTTGGGGTTCACTTACATGAGTTAGGGTAATGAAGAGAAATTCATAGGTTTTGATGGGCATTGTCTTGTGTAATTAATGGTGACAGTCCTAATTTAAAGGACCATCAAGTCAGGCTAGCACTATGTTGGACACCATTATTTATGCTTACTTTTGTCATATAATACATGTTTTTCCTTCAAAATCCCTCCATATCTCTCATATTTCATCCACACTTTCTTTAAATTTGACCATATAAGGTACATTTGTCATTACTTTTTATGAATTGAATTTTGCAAATTTTAGGCATTAAAATTAAATTTTTAACAGAAATTACAGGATTTTAGAACTTCCCGTAATTGCTCCAAGGTTTGTATGCTTGCAGTACAACTGCGTGAAATATGATACATGTGGTGTGATCCTTGATGTCCAAGGATGGACAAAAATCTATCATCTTCACAAAAATATATTCGTAGGTGTTTGGTCAATGCTAGTCAAACTAGGCTACTTGTGCGAAAAATACCTTTCAATTTAGCATAAAATTTGGGTAGTTTTAGGATTTCATGGGATTTTACCCATTTTTGTGGATCTAAAGGTTGAATTCGACCCTCTGAGAGAGAATGGGGGATCTCATCCTCAGATCGGGAATGATTTTAGTATTTTTGGATGTGAACCTTTTGTATAAATACCTTAAGACATAGATGGTTTGATAATGGAAGAACTTGGAATTTATACTTTGGATTTAATAGAATTTGTAGACCTTCGAGTTTTTTATCATATTGGTGTCAATTCATGCTGTTGGAGTTGTTCATGAAGTAGTTAGAAAATCCTTTGCAAGTAAAGCATTGGAGGGCCCCCTTTTCCAAGCATGTGCATTCATCCTCTTTTCATTCTTATGTACTTATGGTATGAGTTGTAATTTTATTTTGTTATAGATTGCTATTAAATTTATGTTCATTAGAGTAATGTTTGATTCAAGCTTTGATTCCAATGTTTACCAATTTAATGATTTTTAGGATGCATATCTAGTTGTTGTAGCATTAGCATATATTGTGAGTTAATTTATTGTAAAAGAATTCAATATATAATTTTGTCTTCAACAGTAAGATGTTATAGTTCTTTATGCTTCTTGATATCTCAGATTTGGAATAGTTGATGAGTAAAATACCGATGGATGTTAAGAAATCTAATGATGATATCTCATGTAAAGGAGTTTAGTACTTCTTAAACTACAATGTTCAAGTCATTTTAGATTTATTTATTTTATACTAAGTTTAGATCTAAATCCATATAATTTGCATGTGTTTCTAAGTTCTATGAACCTCTTGATTGATAATAGAATTCATGTTCTAATTTACAATAGTAGATTGGACCAACACACTAGTGGGTCATGATGGGGTGGTAGTTGATCCATGTCCATAATAACCCTTGATCGAAGTAGTGATATAGGAAGTGAAGGTAAGCTTTGTATATATTAGGTTATCCTTGAAGTTTGGTTTAATATGGCCATGAAGAAAGGATGTTCCCACCGATCTAAAGAAGGTCTAATTAAGAGAAATGGGAGGAATTCGATGTGCAAAACTTAGAGAAGAGAGAATAAATTTGATAATGGGCTAAGATCATGTGATGGAGAAAATGTAGCTATACAGGAAATGGATTTGGTTGGAAATTTTCATGGTAGATTAATTTCAAAAACAATAATGAGCATTTGAGTTACAAGTGTGTGGAAACACTAGTTGGGTCATACACCTATTTTCCATTTGCTCACTAGAGGTTGGATTCATTTTTTCTTCCAGTAAGAAATGGACAAGGAAAAATATTATGGAGAGGAAATGGTATTAGGATAGTTCTATCATAAACCCTCAAGAATTGGACTCTCATTATTTGATCCTCTGAGAGAAAGGGCCAACATTTAGCTATTGTAGCTAAAACATCATTCTCATCTATTGGAGTCGTGATTTGTGATGAATCTATCTAGGATAGGTAATAAACCAGCGAGGATAGGCAATAAGCCAGTTGTGATTTGCGATGAATCTATCAATCTCTAGATAGGAATTCTATGCCTAATATTTGTGCGAATGTGAATCTAGGATCCAAATGGTAAAAACATCTAGGTGTGGAATAGATTGTATCGTAAGAAGATTGATTCAGTAAAGTTACCATTCTAATGATCCATTTTTCAAATGTATGGACATCTCATGGGAGTGTACCCCTAGAAGGAGTCATTTGATGATGAAGATAGTGTAGAAGAGTGTATGGAGGTTGAGGAATAATAAGACATACATTTTGATGGTGTCAAAATAAATTTCATCCAAACAAAATATTAAGAGGTGATTCAATCTATGAGAAACACTCTTCTAGTGTTGTTGATAAGATTTTACAAGAAATACTGTAGATCGAAGGGGGTGACTACTTGTCTAAAAAAAATAGTTGGTAGAGGGGTACAATGATAGGAGACAAGAAGGGTAGGAGGTGTTCAACAAGGGAAAATGCAATCATAATGAGCCTTTGACCTTTGTGAATGTGATAAAAATGTAGGAATATCATAAAAGAGAAGAAATCATTTGAGGAGGGCTCTCTCTATTTGTACTTAGACCCTACATACAAAGCTCAAGAGAATCGTTCCTCATGAATTGACTTATAGAAGTCATTATATATAGTTGCAAACTCACCCAAAGGTATTGAGCCGAATTCTTTTGGTTCTTAAATGCATTTGGAAGGATATGGTCCCACAAGGGGCGAAATCGATTCCAGGGAATAAAGAGGTGGAAACAACTAATAGTATCATTACTTTGTACTCTTTTGATGAGTTTCTCACTCCTATAATAAATAAGAAATATCACCTCATATCAACCAAGAAAAAAGGAATAGTAAAGGAGGAAGAGGGACTGGAGGGTGTTGTTGGCATGGGTCATAGTGGAAGCCATGGGGAATTGGTGGGAATCCTATATTTCTCATGCAATGAAGCAAGGTGACATAGATGTTTTATCAAGTAAATACATTTTTATTTAAGGGGCCCTTATATTCGACAAAGTTTACTAGAACAACAAGCCTTGCTAGTTCATCACACTTTTGGATATTCTAGAGATATATAGTCGATAGGTGTTAGTTGACTAAGTGATTGACTAATTGTTCGACTAACAATAAAACTAGGCTCTCAACTATTTGAACCAGTTAATCAATAGAGGAGTTGACTAACTGACTAACTAGTTGAGCGGTTGGAATAGAATCTTTCACTATGGCCTGGACATGGCGTAAATCAAGCAAGTCATTGTGTGTTATGACCCAAGTATGTAGACACATTCTTCCTCACTTCAAGGGAGTTTGTTACACCTTGGAGATATAAAAATATAATCCTATGGGTTGAATGAATACAAGTGATACATGATGTTGTGACAGATGAACAATTCATTTTGATGTAATATTTTTTATTATGATATGTTGTGCTTAAGTGTTGTAATTGTCTATTGACACCACCTCTTCTTTGAATAATTAGCTCTATGGTGTGTCTAATTCCCTAGTTTCTCCAACACGGTATTAAAGTTTTTGGTTTGAATCACAGTATGTTGTCTGCAATTCTTTTGAGGTGTCAACTGGACATGATCTATTGAGTCTGATCTATTTGAAATCAACTTTGGGTTTTGTCTTGGAGATTGTATCGAGGTTTAGAATGGAATATCATCATTATGGATATCAAAGCATGAACCAATGATCTTGAATGGTCACAACTACAAAACATGGGCACACGATATGGAGACCTTGATGAAAATTAAGGCTCACCAAAAATTTACCAAGATCGTGATCCTAGATAAGAAGGACCATTAACAAACAAAATTCCTTGATAGGAAGAAGGATGAGGTTGTAGTAGTTACTACCACTTACATTTCAAAGGAAATTTCACTTTCATACAAGATGGATTGACCTTCCTCATCAAGTCTAGAACAAACTGAACAAACTTTGATAAATTTGAAGAAATTTAGGGTATGCAAATTGATAAATGGCTGATCTCTATGGATCCTCTCTCCTTTGAAAGGATTGAGAACTATTTGGATTGTGTCCAAGAATTACAATTGAAATTGTTTGAATTTGGAGATTACTTTCTAAAGAAATATGGTCAACTCATTGAACTAATCCTCATGAATATAAAGATACCTTATGATGTATTATGTTCGATGTTCCATGCTAGTTGGGAATCCAGAAAAGAATATGGTAAGGACTATACCTTTGACACTTTTTTTGGATTGTTGGCAATGGCGCAGGAGAAATTATTGGTCAAGGGAAACTAAGTGTCAAGAAGTAGGATTTCCTGTTGAAGGACAAAGGTTGATATAACTACAAAGAAAGAGGTTGATAGTGTAACCCAAAGAAAAGTAAGTAGTGAGTTGACTAGAATGAGAACAAGAAGCATGATGATCCAACTAAGAAAGACAAGAAGAAGAATACATGTCATTATTATGGAAAATAAGGACATATGGAGAATATTTGTTAGAATAATACTAACAATCTAGAGGGGAAGTTTAAGAAACTTGAAGTAGGTGTGTCAGTTGGAAATTGGACAATGCCCATAACTGACTTCTAGAAGGTATGGAAGATAATTATACTTTTTTTGTTAGTGTTTCTTAGACCCTACTTGTCCACATTACTCAAAGTGAGTGGTTAACTAATTATAGTTGTACCCACCATATGGCTAAATATGCTTCTCTATTTTCTTCTTTAAGTGAAGCTATTGGAAAGAAAAAAAATTGCAGTATATGATAATGCACTTACTATTATTGGTTGTGGTAGAATTTAATGCCAAAATTGTGTGATTACCAATATGTTTCATGTACTCAACCTTAGTATAAACTTGCTTTAAGTACCCAAACCAATTGAAATTGTTAAAAAGGTTGAATTTTGGCCAAATCAATTGTTGTGAAGGTTGTGAAAATTTGAGAACTTTTTGTTAAAGAGTTTCTTGATCCCGAAGGTGAATTTTATAAGTTCTATGATATTCCAAAGAGAGAAACATGACCGACTATACTCATAGATCACACTAACAACCTCAATGGAGTTTGGCATGAATGACCCTAACATTTAAATTTTTCAAGCTCAAAATGGTGGTGAAACATTACATGGTCATTGGACTGCCTAATATTGTTCCCATTGATGGAGTATGTGAAGGGTGTGTGCTTGGAAATCCTCACCAAGTTCCCATTTAGATAATAAATGCATGGAGAATAAATATTTAGTCACAACTTGTCCACAATGATTTGTGTTGCATGAACAAATCATCACTAACACATGTGAGATATATTTTAACCTTCACTGATGATGTTTCCAGGCTCACTTGGGTATATTTATTAAATAATAAGAGTCGTGTCTTTGAAAAGTTCAATGAATTTAGGGAATTATCTAAAAATCAATGTGGTCGACCTATGAAATGCTTAAGATCGGACAAAGGTTGAGAACATGTGGGAAAAAAATTTGAAAACTACTTATCAAGAAATGGAATCCCTTGGTAGAGATATGTACCTCACACGCCGTTGCAAAATGGAATTGTAGAAGAAGAAAAACATGCCATGTTCAAAATGGCACATTGTTTGCTTTAGGACAAAGACTTGACAACTAGATTTTGGGAAGAATCTATCTACAATTCAAACTATATGTTGAACGATATTCTGATTAAAGTTGTCTTAATATGACTCCTATTGAGAAATGGAGTGTAAGTAAACCATCAGTTAGTAACCTTAGAACGTTTGGATGCATTGCATGGGTGCACATTCCAAACAGCTATAGAAATAAATTGGATGCAAAGAGTCATTCTTGCATCACGATTAGATACTCTTAAGAGTCAAAGGCCTGCAAATTATTTGGACCAATCAAACAATGGATCATCATTTAAATGGATGTTATATTTAATGAAAATACATCGAGTATTAAACCATCAAATTCCTCTTATGGTTTGATGAGCAATGATCCTTTTGAAATCGGGACAGAAACATGATTGACTATACCCTATTTCGGAGTTCCTCTAGATAGTTGACTCACATGCCTTATCTTTGGCTTATATTCAACCAATGACTATGGAATATACTACCAACTTTATAACCCCTTATCGACCCTTTGGTGAGCTAGCCGTTACAAGAAACTTCTCATCTCAAATTTATTGTCTATCCCATTGGGTTATTGAGACAATTGAAGCTATTGAAGTTGATGTAGGAGATACTAATAATTCAAGGGAGACTAGAAATAAAATACAATGTGGTATTGTTTCTCTAATGTAAAATGTGTTAGATGCATGTGGTCTATATACATATGAAGATGCACATGGTCGACCTTAATGGGAGAATGTTATGGTTGAATAATGTTGTGGACCTGATGGAGAATAAAACATGGGATTTGGTTCCTCAACCACAAGGAAAGAAGATAGAGAAATGTCAATGGGTTTACCATACCAAATTCACCTCTCATGGTTTTATTGAAAGACATAAGACTCGTTTGGTTGCAAAGGTTTTTTATTAGCAAGAAAGCATCAACTATACTAAAATAGTTACCCCTATTGCGAAGATGAACTCAATTCAATCATATGGATGTTAAAATTGTTTTCTCATTGATATATGAATGAAGAAATCTATATGGCACAAATCCCTCATTTTAAGAAGGATTCAGTCTTGTCTGGAGACTGAAGAAATATTTGTATGGCTTGAAACATGCCCCTAGGCCTTACTATGAGAAACTTGAGCATTTCTTTATCAATATTAGTTTCAAACTATGTAAATTAGATCATATCATATATGTTTCACATGTAAATACTGAAACCTTAATAATTGCATTGTATGTATATGATTTAGTCATTGTTGGTAATATTGTATATATAATATCGGGTTTGATGAAATAATTGGTTGATTCCTTTAAATTCATTGACCTTAGTCTCTTATATTTATTTTTGGGCATTCAATTTCTACAATTGGATGATCATATCTTTATTTCTCAACTTAAGTATGTAATGGATCTTTTGCAAAGATTCAAGATGAAATATTGTAAGGACTATGCTAAAAAAAATTAGTTAAGATTAAAGTTGATGAAGGACCATGGCACATTGCAAGTCAACGTGAATATTTATTGACACATGGTCAGTAGTCTAATTTATTCAACTCATAACTAGACTAATATTTCCTTTGTTGTTAGTGCGGTTTTTCAGTTTATGTAGGATCCTCAAGAAATCCACTAGAAGACTGTAAAGAGAATTGTTTAACTTGGTATAAAATATTTCACCTTTACCATAAACATGTTGGTGAGTTACACCAACTATAATGAGTTGGGGACATTGATGGTAGGAAGTCAGAATTTGGCTGTTGTATCTTGGTTCAATACCCTTGGTCTGGTTGTGCACGAAGAAAAAGGTGGTCTCACTTTTTACCAAAGAAGTTGAATATCGTGGTGTAGTTAATGTTAGAATATAGGTGGTATGGATTCAACAAATATTGGGAGAGTTTGGTTTAATATTTTGTGATAATCAACAGTGTATCATAGGCTGCTGACAATCCTATTACACAAAGTAAGATGAAGCATGTGAAGCTTCATGCTCATTGGTGGGAACAATTAATAGAAGAATTTATTGTCAAGATTCTTTATTGTAGAAATAATGATCAATTTTTTTATATTTTACAAGGCCTTTACTAGAAGTTAAATTTGTCAAAATTTGGGATATGCTTGGGTTATAGGTATATACAATTATAGAGGGGTGTACATACTTAATTTCACCTATTGAACCTACAAAGCATTATGTTGATGACGAGGTGGTTGGGGAGTGGAACAACAATCCTTTCTATTTTATCACACCTCTTGATCTTATGGATACTAAAACTTGATACTTTTTACTTAACTAGAAGATCCAACCAAGTTGTCAACTAATGGTATGACTAGTTGGACTGACAGATTAACAAAGGAGTCAATTAACCGACCAATTGATTGGGCAATTGGAAAAAAGCCATTTACTATGGCACATGCATGGAACAAACCAAGGAGGTCGTTATGTGATATAACTGAAGTATGTGGACATGTTCTTCCTCTCTTCGAGGAAGTTGGTTACATATTGGAGCTATAATAAGATGACCATGTGGTTCAAATGAATAAAAGTGACGCATGATGTTGTAAATAATGATCAATGCATTTCAATGTATTTTTTATTATGATATGATGTGCTTAAGTGTTGAAAACATGTCTATTGAAACCACCCCATGTGCTTAAGTAATGGATTTATATTTTCTATAATCTATTATTTGTCTAGAATTGTTCCATCCAAACTTACTAATACAGTCTTTAATTTTATCCACGTATATGGTCCTTTCATAGAAAAGCCAAAAATATTTTGGGTTTCTTTTGGGGGGAATTTGGAATTAAGGAAACAAAATGTGATTGTGGGAGGGGAAATTTATTTTATTCCTAGACAAGGAGAGGTATGAAAAGGGGATTGGAAGAATGGACCCTTTGGTAGATTTCCTCATTTGCGGGATTGATGAGATAAGTATTTATGATATAGAGTCTTTATTACCAAAATTGAATTTGAGGAATAATAAGCTAAGTGATGGATCCATATCCAAGATATTATAATGGTCTCTAGTTGTAGATAAAACTATCAACAACATGTGAAGCATTAGATGTTTGATGGTTGAAACATGTACATCTAATCATATGTCTATATTTGTGCGAGGGAGACTATTTAAAAATCCCCTAGGCATTTCAAATTCAATTCTCATTGGCTAAAGGATGTTGAATACAAGGAATTGGTTCCAAATAAATGGAGACTCATTTATATCCAACTGTAGGGATTTGCAATGTACTGCTTTAATGAAAATCTAGAGAGAATTAAAAGGAAGACCATTGGATGGGAAAATGCAAAATTTAAGGATTATCAATATGAGATATGGGATTCAGAAGAGGATATAAGAATTGATAAATTAAAAAATATATATGCAAAAAAATATATCTTGTACTGGAAAGAAACAAAATGGAGAAAAAAAGAGCTGAGTGACATGGATAGCGCAAGGTGATAAGGAAAAAAAAAATCATAATTATGGTAAAATGAGAAAAAAATATAAACACAATATGGAGTATAAAGAATAAGAGAGGGAATCATGTCCACATGTTTAAGAATATGGAAGAGTTGGGAATCCATCATTTCAAAAATGTTATCAAGAAACCCCCTTGCGCTAATATAGTAGAGATATTCTAGATGGTATAATTTTACCTAAGTTTTTAGTCTGGATTCATAGCAGGGCTCTTATGAAGGAGATTTCAATGAATGAATTACAAGAGGTTACTGAATCGTTCCAAAAAGAGAAGAGTGCAATATTCAATGGCTAGTTCATATAATTTTCTGATGGTTTCCTTGAATTGGTGGGTAGGATTTATTATTAGCTATAGAGGAATCGATAAGCTCTAGTAAGGATTTGGGCACAATTAATTCGACATTCTTAGCCTTCATCCCAAAAAATATGAATTTTAATCTTATGAATATTTTAGGACTATTTCTCTATGTAGTGTTATATATAAGATAATTTCCAAAATCATTGCGAGAAGACTCGAGCATGTATTGTCTCCTACTATCTAATGTGAACAATTGGATTCCTAGATGGTAGACAAATACATGATGTTATAGGAACTAATCAAGAAGGTTTAGACACTATTAAAGTAGAGAAGAGGTCATCCTTTATAATAAAATTATATTTATTGAAGGCATATGATAGGGTTAGTTGGTAAGATATGATAGGGTTAGTTGGTCTTACCTAAGATTGATGATGTTACATGTTAGCTTCTCATGTGAAGTTGTTAAGTGGGTAGAAGGGTGTTATTTGTCTATTTCTTTCTCTATGTTGATTAATGGTTCTACTTCATTTTTTACATCTCTTTAGAGGTTTGACATAGGGTTTCATTTCTCGCATCTTATTTTTCTTCTTATGGTGGAAGGTTTAAGGAGATTCATTATTCATGAAAGAAGTGATGGTAGATTGAAGGGAATCAAACTAGGGAATCATATAACTTTAACACACCTATTATTCATAGATGATGTCTTCCTTTCTGTTGATGGTTCTTTGAGGTATGAAATAGTAATTAATTATGTTTTGGAGTTGTATTGTAAGGTCACTAGAATCATAAGAATACAAACCCAAAATGTATTATAAACAATTAATGAATAAAAAAAGTAATTGAGATTTAATTAGCATCAGTAATCACATAATAAGTCAAACCCCTATTTTCACCGAAAAAACTTTTCCAATAGCACAACAAACAATTTGGGGTTAAATTATTTTGCATGCAATATGAACTCGGATTGACTCAAAAATTTCAAATTTTCATTAAAGAGGATAAAAAAATGGAAGAGTTCCTCCTTTTTTGTCTTCTTCGATTTACCCAAAATCTATTATCAAACCAAGTCATTTTTCCTAGTTGAACAAACTCTGCAAGAGAGACTGTATGTTGGAATTATCTTATATTGAGAGGGGAGGTGAATCATTATAAGTGCAGATATCAAATTATTTCATGATTAATCAATTTCCATCTTTTAAAACTTTTCAACAAAAACAAGCACAATTGCACACAAAAAGACCGAAGAATAATTATAAGTATATCTATAAATAAAATGAATTATTAAATCAACAGGAGAATTCAATATCCAAACATGAGCATCAAATTGATCCATGACTAACAATATTTTGGTTGGAGGCATCGACCTGCAACAAATTCTATTTGTGCAAGCACCAACTCACCAAATCTATGGATGAACGCAACCTCCAATTATTTCTTTATCTTCGACTGAATGGAAGCACCCACTGTCACGTCCCCACCACTCTACTAGAGAGGGAACAAGATTATAATTCTATCAAACCCAAGGAATTTAAGAGCCGAAACATGATAATAAAATGCATTCAACTAACAACATGTACAAATGCATAACAATTGCAAATACAATGGAAGCAATTACATTTATGTAAGATTCAACATGTTCATCATATTTCATTAAGAAAATACAAATGCAGAGATTGACACAAGAGATACTTATCTTATGAAGAAGCTTGTCTACAACTAGTTATGTCACTGCAACGTTCCACCCAACCATAGGCTAGTGTGCTCCTTAATTTCTCAACATCACTACCACCCCTAATCTAGGCATGATTCCCACAAGGAACTAGGGGACACAGACTCACACACAACAATACTATACACACACAGTCAAGCCAATAATCACATCCAAAAATAGTTAGCCCAATAACAAATGGGTTCTTGGACTTACTCAGCCAAGCCAACACAAGGATGCACTATACAGCAAAATACAAGTTCTGGGTATGGACAAAAACATCTCGGGAACCCAAAATCAAAAATAGAAAATGGGGAAAAACGACCCAAGTGATCAAATTGTTGGTTTATTTCACAATAATGAGAGGGGGGGTGAATCAGTATTGTCAGTTTTTACTTTAAAATACACAAAAGAAACAATCAACACATATTTTATTGTGGAAACCTCAAAATAGCAAACCACCAACACAAACTCATTAATAAGATGAATTTACAAAATTGTTTATCTGCTGCAACAGAAAGGATGTAGATACACCCTAGATTTTTCTTGCAACTACAGACTAGGATGCTACAACACCCCTGTGGTTTTTTTCCTGCTTTAACAGACAAGGATGCTACGACACCCTGTTCTCCAGCTACAGCTGGAAGGAGGCTACGATCCCTAGAGACCTATGGCCTGCCCTAGCACCACCTTGTTGCCATAGACTGATGTTCTGATTCTTTTAGAACAGTTGAAAACCTATTCACTTTGGACTCTATCATACTTACTAACAGAGACACTTTATTCTTTACACATTCATTTAATAAATACCTTTTACATATTAACTACCAATGCATCTCTCCATAGTTTCTTTATTTCGTTTTGGATCATGATTGTTTACTTACAGACATACCTCTTCATCATCTACTCATTTAACCGTCACATCATTTCATCGTTAAGTTTCAGCAAATGCATCATTTCGTTCCTCTCACAGCTTAGAGTTCATTTCCGCATCCTTGTTTATCATTTTCTGTTGCTTCCGTAATCTTCTTCTCTAGATACAATCTGGACCATTGATCTAATCTAAAGATTTCCTCTTGAAATTGTATTTCCACACCAAGTTTATGTTTCAACAATTCCCCACCGTTGATCTTCATCGAAATTCTCCATGAGCGTCGATATTCAGATTGCGGGATGCGGGATGCGGGATACGAGATGCAGGATGTGGGATGTAACATTTCATATCTCGACTTTCCACAAACTTCTTTCCGCACTTATTTTTCCAAACCGTTGATTTGTTTTAGCAAAACTAACTTCAGTCATTCGATCTCTCCATATTGTGGGATGTAGGATGCTGGATGTAACATTTCCCAAAATCGTATCTCAACTTTCTCCAAGCTTCTTTCCGCAACTTCTCTTCCGCACCGTTGATCTCTTTTGGTCGAACTAATCTTATTCGTCTGATCTTGATCTTTGTGGAACTTCATCCTCTCACCTGTCTTTTGCGGAACTGATCCTCAGTTGTTGGATCTCATGTGGGATTCTTCTTGAGCGTCGATTTCAGATTGAATTCGGATCTTACCATGACTTTGCTGATCTACACGATCTCTTTGTGGAAATCCTCTGCGACTGGTTCTAACAGTTTTATCATTCATACTGCATCTCAGCTACTTCTACTCAAATGTTGTTCTTTGTTTTATTAACCATTGTTTACATCAACATTTAGACACTGTCTTGGAAGTATTTAGATCAGTCATTCATGTTTTATTATCATCCATGTCATCACTACCTTAGTCTTTGTCCTGCCATCATATCCACTAGTTATTCCTTTGTCAATAGTGAACACCTTTGACATCAATGACAACTATATACTCAACAATCTCCCCCTTTGGCATTGATGGAAACCTCTAATCATTCTCCCCCTTTGACAACAATGACAAAGGAACCTTTCTGTCTGACAGCTCCCCTTGTCAGCATTTATCCCCCTGAGATTGAGCTTTCTCCTCTTAGTACTTTTGTAACACAATTACTCCCACTTTCTGTCTAATATGCTCAAAGGATTCCTTGGATAGTGGTTTGTTGAAAATGTCAGCAATCTATTCTCTTGTGTCAATGTATTCTAATTTGACAGCTTTTTGAGATACCCGTTCTCTTAGATAGTGATACTTGATTGGTATATGTTTTGTCTTAGAATGCATGATAGTATTTTTAGACAAATTTATAGCACTAGTGTTATCACAGTTGATCGCTATTGGATGTTCATATTTTACAAGTAGATCTTCTAGGGTTTGTCTCATCCAAATAACCTGAGTGCAACATGAGGCAGCAACAATATATTATGCTTCTGCTATAGAGAGTGAAATGGAGGATTGTTTTCTACTTGACCATGATACTAAACAATTTCCCAGAAAAAATGCGGCTCCACTAGTACTTTTTCGATTGTCAACACTTCCTACTCAATCTGCATCAGTAAATGCCTTCAAGGTAAATTCTTGTCCTTTCGGATAACATAAACCATACTCCATAGTACCTTTTAGATATTTGAAAATGATTTTTGTTGTTGTTACATGTGTTTCTTTGGGAGCTGACTGGAATATAGCCACCAATCCAACAGCTTGCATCACATCTAGTATTGTGGTTGTCACACATAGCATACTGCCAATCATGGATCTAAACATGGTATGATCTACTTCCAGAGATTCATCATCCTTACTTAACTTGCAACCGGTGACCATAGGAGTACCAACAGGTTTGGAATCTTCCATTTTAAACTTTTTCAACATGTCTTTGATGTACTTAGTTTGAGAGATGAAAATTCCTTCGTCTGTTTGGTAGACTTGCAATCCCAAGAAGAATGTCAATTCACCCAACATTGAAATTTCGAATTCTTTCTTCATTTCAAAGGCAAAGTCTACACTTAGGATTTGAATATTGCTTCCAAAAATGATATCATCCACATAGACAACAACAATGATCATATTTTTATCTTTGATTTTTAGGTAAAGATTACTTTCAGTGACTCCTCTTTTAAAACCTTGTTGTTTCAAGTAACTATCTAGTCTTGAAAACCATGCTCTTGGAGCTTGTTTGAGACCATAGAGTTCCTTTTTCAGTTTACAAACATAATCTTTGTTTTCAGACAAGTGACACCCTTCAGGTTGTTCAATATACACTTATTCTTCTAGCTTTCCATTCAGGAATGCAGACTTGACATCCATTTGATATACTTTGAATTTTTTATGGCATGACAGTGCTAAAAATATTTTGATTGCTTCAAGTCAAGCTACAGGAGCATAAGTTTCTTCAAAATCAATACCTTCCACTTGGGCATAACCCTTACAAACCAGTCTTGCTTTGTTCCTTATTACATTTCCATCTTGATTGAACTTGTTTTTGAAAATCCATTTGGTTCCTATAATGTTCTTATCTTCAGGTCTTGGGACAAGTTCCCAGGTTTCATTTTTCTCAATCTGATCTAGTTCTTCATTCATGGATTTGACCCATTCATCACTTTTGTTGGCTTCTGTAAAGTTCTCGGGTTCTACTATTGAGATTAGGGCTTGTTCCACATCTGGTAATTGACTTCTTACTTTGACTCCAGCATTTTTATCACCCATGATCTGTGATTTTGGATGTTTTTGTACCCTTCTGGAAGGATTTTTAGTGTCGGGTCTAGGAAACTCTTCATCTTCTTCCTATGTATCTTCCTTCTTTTTGTCTTTGTATTCGTTATGAATGTTCTTGTCCTTTTGCAATTCTTGTATTTCATCGTCACATGTATTTTCAACACTGTCAAGTTTTGTCTCTTTCCTTGGTTTTATATCATCTACTTTCACATCAACATTTTCTACAATTTTATGTAACCTTTTATTGTTACACATGTATTCCTTTTTGGTGGATGAGTATCCTAAAAAATATTCCATCATCAGTCCTAGATTCGAACTTTCCAAGGTCATCCTCATTTCTTTTGATGTAAGAGTTACTGCCAAACACTTTAAAATATTTAACTGAGGCTAGTCTTCCATACCATAATTCGTAAGGGTTATTATCCTTATTCACTCTAAGTTGTTCTCTGTTAAGTGTGTAGACAAATGTGTATACAGCTTCTCTCCAAAATGAATTTGATAGTTTTGCTTCATTGAGCATAGTTCTGGCAGCTTATTGGACTGTTATGCTTTTCCTTTCAACAACCCCATTCTATTGAGGAGTTTTTGCAACTGAAAATTTCCTCTTAATTCCATGACCTTCATAGAACTCATTGAATTCTTTTGAAGTAAATTCTCCCCTGTTGTATTATCTAAGACACTTGATTTTCATGCCAGACTCATTTTCAGTCATTTCCTTGAAGATTTTAAATAATTCAAAGGATTCTGATTTTTCCTTGAGAAATGCCACCCAAATCATCCTTGTGTAATCATCAATGAGAAAAATGAAATAGTGATCTCCTTGCGGACTTTTAGTTCTGGTTGGTCCACAAAGATCTGTGTGTATTATTTCCAATGGGTGTGAGGTCAGATGTTCTTTTATTTTTAAAATTGGCTCTGGTTTGTTTCCCATGTTGACAATGTATGCACACAGAGTTTAGAGGAACTATAATTTTAGGTAGATCTCTTACAACTTCCTTCGTGATTATTTTGTCAAGATTGTCAAAAATTAAACGTCCCAACCTTTTGTGCCATAACCAATTTTCATCTACCATACTTAAGTAACCTTGGTTTTCATTTTCCAATAGGTATACATTGTTTGTATTTCTCATAGCAATGCCAACAACCTTTCCTGATTTCTTATTCTTGATTTCACATTTTTTTGAGTCAAAGATGCAAATGTGTCCTTGGTCACATGTTTGACTTACACTGAGAAGATTAGGATTGAGGTTTTCAACTAGCAAAACATTTTATGCTTTCATCCTGTTGTTGACAACAGTTGTTCCTTTACCGATTATTTTGAAGGACAGGTTGTCTCCAAAAGTGACTTTTCCCTTATTATCTTTTATTGTTATGAATTTTCTTGGGTCACCAGTCATATGTTTTGAACAACCACTATCCAAGTTCCATAATTTTTGGCTTTCAGTTGCACATAAGGAAATCATGGAAGTTTCCTTTCCTTCCTTTTCTCTCCAATATCTTTCTTGTTTAGTGTTCTGATATTTGATTGCAACAGTATTTCTTGTAGGATTATTCAGCTTACAATATCTTGCCATATGCCCATGGTTTTTGGAATAGTGTAAAATTATTCTTATTTCCCTTTGACTTATTATTTGATGACTTCTTCTTGTATTCGGAAACTTTTCTTTCAGTTTTGCAGTTTAAGGCTTTATGACCAAAATTATTACAAGCAAAGCAGTAACCTAAAAAGATCTGTAGATATCTATTTGGTCTCTTGGGTGCTAGATTATTTCTATTTTTATCCTGAGAAATTAAGTCAGCTTTCTTGCTTCTTTCCTTTTTAGCTGGAGTCTTTAGTACTTCAGCATAGCTTTTCTTACTTCCTTCTTGATTTGTGACAGGAAAACTCTCTGGATTCTTTTCTTTAACGAACCCCAAACCAGGCCTATCACCTGATGGTCTTTGGCTACTCAGAATGTCATCTAGAATCCTTGAGCTATTCTCAAACTTTGATTTGATAAATCCTTCATCAAGCTTTCTCTTGAATTGCAAGATCCTTCAAACTCCTGTATTATTCTTTTGAGTTGTAGGTTTAGGTCCTCCTCAACCTTTTTGACATCTAAGAGTTGAGCTTCCAATTGACTAATGATAATATTTGAGTGCTGGTTCTTTTTCCTACATTTCTCAAGTTCTTCAAGGGCGCTAACAAGTTTAGCTCTTAGATCTACTTCTCCTTCTATGTCTGAGTCACTATTTGAAGCTTGAGTTTCTAGACCCATAAATAAAACTTTAGTTTCTTCAACTTTGCTTCCATCTTAATCTTCACTGTCTTCCATGGTGTAAACAATTTTCTTTTACCCATAGGTTTTTTTCTTGTTTCCTAGTTTACCCATTTTTAATTTCGAAGTTTATTTTTCTTCATTCTCATCTTTTTTAGTCTAGGTGCATTTAGAGGCAAAATGTCCAATCCTTCCACAATTAAAACACTTTAAAGGTATCTTCCTCTTGTACTTTCCAGTCCCTCTCTCAATTTTATTAATAAAAAGGCCTTCCTCATCATTTGGGTTTTTTGATTGATTTTTTATGGAAGCTTTAAAAGATTCCTCTTTTCTTGAAGATCCATTTTTTCATGTTCTCATCTCATACGCAGTGAGAATTCCATGTAACTCGTCCATTTTTACCTTTTTAAGGTCATATCATTCTTCTAAGGTGGATACCTTTGGGTCATATCTCATTGGTAATGTTCTTAGTACCTTGTTTACCACTTATTTTTCTTTTAATTTTCCTCCAAGGCCTCTGATTGCATTAACAATGTCATCTACTCGAAGAAGGTTTTCCCAACATTCTCTTCTTCTTTCATTTTAAGAATTTAAAATTGACCTCTATATGTTTCAGGTTTGGATTCTTTGACCTTAGATTATCCTTCATAGATAATCTTCAATTTGTCCCAATCTTGTTTGGCAGATGTGCATTGCATAACTTTGGTAAATATCGATTTTGTTAACCCACTTAAGATTGTGTTTAGGGATTTGGAATTACCTTCATATTCACCTAGTTCAACTGTGTCCGTAGGGTATTGGTTTCCTATATTACGTTCCTTTTCTGTTGCTTCCCAAACCTTCCATCCTAGGGACATTAGATGACACCTCATTATTACACTCCAGTAAGCATAATTTTCTCCGGTAAATAGTGGAGGTCAGTTGGTGGCTAATCCTTCTTATTGATCCATTGTGGTTTTTTGATGGGATCTTCCTTCCAGTGGTTAAGTTGTTGTGAAGGAACCTGCTCTGATACCAATTGTTGCTTTATCCCAATACTGAGAGGGGGGGTGAATCAGTATTGTCAATTTTTACTTTAAAATACACAAAATAAACAATCAACACATATTTTATTGTGGAAACCTCAAAAGAGAAAACCACCACCAGAAACTCATTAATAATATGAATTTACAAAATTGTTTATCTACTGCAATATAAAGGATGTAGATACACCCTATATTTTACTTGCAACTACAAAATAGGATGCTACAACACCCCTATGGTTATCTTCCTGCTTTAACAGAAAAGGATGCTACGACACCCTGTTCTCCAGCTACGACTCCCTGCAAACCTGTGGCTTTCGTTAGCACCACCCTGCCACCCTATACTGATGTTCTCAATCTTTTAGAACAGTTGAAAAACTATTCACTTTGGACTCTATCAGACTTACTAATAGAGACACTTTATTCTTTACACATTCATTTAATAAATACGTTTTACCTATTACCTACCAACGCATCTCTCCATAGTTGCATTCTTTCATTTTGGATCATGACTGTTTACTCATAGACATACCTCTTCATCATCTACCCATTCAACCGTCGCATCATTTCATCATTAAGTCTCAGCAAATGCACCGTTCCATTCTTCTCATAGCTCAGAGTTCATTTTCATAGCCCTGTTTATTGTTTTCTAGTGCTTCTGTAATCTTCTTCTCCAGATACAATCTAAACCGTTGATCTACTCTAAAAATTTCCTCTTGAAATCATATTTTTGCACCAAGTTTTTGTTTCAACAATTCCCCACCATTGATCTTCATTGGGCTTCTCCATGAGTGTTGATCTTCAAATTGCGGGATGTGGGATGTAACATTTCATATCTCGACTTTCCGCAAACTTATTTTTGCACTTCTTTTTCCGAACTATTGATATCTTTTAGCAAAACTAACTTCAGTCGTTTGATCTCTCCAAATTGTAGGATGTAACATTTCCCAAAATCGTATCTCAACTTTCCGCAAGCTTCTTTCCACAACTTCTCTTCCACACCGCCGATCTCTTTTGGTGGAACTAATCTTAGCCTTTCGATCTTGATCTTTTGAGGAACTTCATACTCCATCCTATCTTTTGCGGAACCAATCCTCAGCCATTGGATCTCGTGCGGGATGCTTCTTGAGCGTCAATTTTAGATCGAATTCGGATCTTACCATGACTTTGTGGATCTACACGATCTCTTTGTGGAAATCCTCTGCGATTGTTTCTAACAGTTTTGTCATTCATACATCATCTCTACTTCTACTCGAACTCTATTCTTTGTTTTATTAGCCATTGTTTACATCAACCTATCGACACTGTCTTGGAAGTATTTAGATTAGTCATTCATGTTGTCTTATCATCCATGTCCATCTCATTTTTGTCATGCCACATTCTCAACTATGCCATGCCATGCCATCACTACCTTAGTCTTTGTACTGCCATCATATCCACTAGTTATTACTTTGTCATTCGTGAACACCTTTGACATCAATGACAACTATATACTCAACACAAATCACCTCAGAAAACGTTTGATGGCCTTCCAAAGGAAAAAATGACCTCTATTCACACCCAAATCGTGGGTCTATCCTCCCAACCACAGAACATAATCAAAAGGGATGGGTTTGCAACCCAAACGGACTGGTAAAATGGGGAAAAAAAATGACCCAGGATGAGCAATTCATTTTAGAGATGCTCTATGGGCTTCACGTGGGAAAAAGCAGCCCCTTCAATCCCCCAATTCATGGATATACTCTCCCTTGACTGTGCAACACCCAAAAACATTTTTTCTCAATCAAGTAATGAGGAAACAACAACCAAAACACCCAGCAGAGATCCCAGCCACTGAATGTTAACAAAACAACTTCCCATCCATGGGGAAAACATAGGAAACTACAAAAACGTGAATGGGGAATGCACTGCAGCTCCAAAAATGTGAGGAGGAGAAAACCATGGATTCCTGAAGGAACGAGAAGCATTTTTGGGTGTTAACTTGCCCCATAAGTCAAAATCACATTTTTCAAAAACTGATGGCTTCTCCAATTCGAATTTGGACTTCCATACTCTTCCCATCTCCATGCAATAACTAACTCAACCAATTTCTGGCAAAAATAAATGATTGGGTGAATAAGACAAGAAAGGTAGTTGACAACTTGATGGGTTCTCCCTTTGACATTTGGATTTTTTCCATCGGCTCAAAGGTTCAAATACCCCCCCCACTATTCTTTGTGAAATCATGCCCCCGTATCTTTAATGTTGCATTGACATAGCTAGTTGTGGGTATATTATTAATTGCATATTTACATGATGTAGAAAATTATAATGTGCCATCGGCTAGCACGATAACCATCAGAATCAATTTTAATTGCCGAAACATAAAATGATAAATCCATGGCGAGGCCTTTTCCTTGAGCTCCACACCATGATTTAATAACGTTATTTATACATCATATATAATTCAATGCAATTTCAGGTTGAAACCAAGGTGTTACACCCACTCTCAAATTATATTTAACAACTCCAACTAGAAAGAGGCTCCAACCCCCTAATTATATTTACTAGTTATGACTGGAAGGAGGCTCTAACCCCCTAATTATATTTACTAGGTATGACTAGAAGGAGGCTCCAACCCCCTAATTATATATGCCAGCTCTAACTGGAGGGAAGATGCAACTCCATGTTCCTTTCCTCATCCTACCTCCTAAGAAGTTTTACCTGCACCTACTAGAAGGAAGCTTCGACTCCCTTATCCTTTCCCCTTCCTACCTCCCTTAAATAAAGATAATAATTTATATCAAAGAAATGCAAATTACCTTTTCTGAAAACTACAACTGCTATCATCCTTCTGATCTACGTCTTTCCTCTAAAAAACTGCATCAAGACAGCTAGTTGTCGTAGCTACGATGTGTGATAAAGACTACGATATTGAATCTTTCTGTATCATCCAGTCTGTGAACACTAAATCTATGATCTATGTTTCTGTGTTGATCAGAGTTCTGAACTCATTCATTTATGTGGCTCTACAATTTTCGTCTTTCTCTGAGTAATTACTTTTCACATCCTGAATAAGGGTATCCTTCTATATAGCATTATTCTTGGTGTTCATCATCTACTAATTTGTGCACTTAGGCTTTGGCGCATAAAACTCTTTCTGTGATCAACAATCCATTGATACCCTAGGAAAATGAATCTTGTCCAAATTAGAATATATTCAAGTCTTCATTATACAAGCTTACTTCAACACGTCCATATCTTGTGTGTTTATACTTTTCTTAGATCAATATATTTGTCCACTTGTTGAAGGTTCTTATCCTTGAATAATGCCCCCGCTTGTTTGTGTTTTGTTCAATTTATGATCTGCATCGGCATGTTTCTTGTCACAATTCAACTTTGTGGGGTTTGGTACACATGTGCCAACTTCTTTGTGGTACCTTTGCACACAAGTTTTCATCTCATATTCTTCTTCATAAGTTTTGTGCGACCTAGCATTTTTTGGGGGGACTTTTACACACAAGTTCATATCTAATTTTCTTATTCATAAGTCACATACCAAAGTGGTATTGTGCACATATTTCATTTTCAAAATTCTTCTTTCTAGATTTTTAAATGTGCACATATGACCCATAACATGGTGGGATCTTTGCTCTTCTTAGAATTACATAGTCTTCTATATGTATTCTTCAAACTGTCTTTCTGTGAGGAAGTTTTCATTCTCTTTAATCATCTTTGATATCAATGATAGTACAAAGGTTCAAAATTTTATCCTTTGGCATTAGTCTATCCTTTGATATCAATTACAATACATTTCTTTTGACCTCAATGATAAGTTTAGCATTCGATCCTTTGACATTAATGATAACTCTTGGGTTCAGCATTTGATCCTTTGACATAAATGACCATATATGTTCAACAATATCCCCCTTTGTCATTAATTTCAACACCACCTTGACACAACAAAAAATTACCATAATATCCCCCTGAAAGTGAGCTACTCTTCTATGTGCAAAAGGCTCCCCTTGTGATTATGCCTTTTCCTATTTTATGTGTTCTTTTGCGTAGATCTATCTTCCAGTTTTTTATTATCCTTGTTTTTTTTATTTTCCCCTTTTTTTGGTTTTCAAATTATTTCTTCTCCCCCTTTCACATCAATGGAAAAGGGACTCTCTTCCTCACTCACTCCCCCTAGCTTCATCCTTATCTCTTCCTATTTGGATTGCTTCTAGTGTTCTAGGTCACAGACAATCCATTTCTATGTCAAATACATAGAATCAATCCATTTTTCCTCGTCGTCATTGTCTGCATCTTAATTGTTGTGATCTATATGAGATATGGATTTGGATTTTGCACATGAGAAGACCCAATTTATATTATTAAATCACTATGTGGTGGCACATATTTCCATTATTGGCATGCGTGATAATACCAGTGACTTATGCGGAAATAACCACATGTTTCTCTTGTATCGGGCCATTTATTTGACAGCATTCCCTTCGAATCGGTCCCATGAACTAGATTTCTACTTTTTGTCATTTTTTTGCGTCCATCAATCCATGCATTAAATTTTGACTTCTTTGTGATTTCTTTAAATTACACACCACACGAATCCATCAAATCCACCATTAATTCATTGAGCACGTGGAGAACCACCTTCAATACTATAAGTTGTTGCATATTTCCTTGATTCATCGTCCTAGTTCATTATCTGTAGAACTTGTTCTAAGTCATATGTCACCACTATCACATTTTTTAGTCTATAGTCATGGCATGTCTTTTTTCTTCTATATATTTAATGACTCTCTTGACAGTGTTCACTCTATAGTTCAATCGCAACAAGCTAAATTCAGAAGACTGAGGGTGGATATGAGAGTATGTAAATATCAATTCAAGGAGACTGAGTTTATGTATTGGTACCCCTAGGATCATATTAACAAGGACACTTCTGAGAAGTTGTCTCTTCTCACCAACTAGGTCAACCTTTTGGAGCTGCAGTAGCAGCGAACACTCGAGTTTTTGACCCAGATTCATGCAAAACAATTAGTTCGTACTCCTTCATCCTCTACTATGGAGTTGTTTCTGTCACTGCAATCTTCTAAATTCATTGAATTGGTTCCATTAAACCTGGAGCTACTCCTTTCACCACTTATTTCCATTCAAGTTGAAGAATTGTATTTTTAACTACGTCTATGACTCATATTTATATTTTATTGGTTACAATTTTTGTTCATGACAGGATTGACTCTGCTTCAATTTTGTTTATCTCCATTGTTATGTTTTGTATGCCAATCTATGGCCTTATGTAACATGTGTTTTAAAGATCAAATTTTGTATGTTGTAATGACATCTTTTTAATATACGACAAAACTTATATTTTGCGCAATCCATGTGTATTTTAGTTATACTTACGTGTACATGTATCTCTTTATTGTTTTATGTACAAAAATTCCACATTTTTTAATAAACAAACATATGCACATCTCATAACATACAATAACACTTTTCGAATGAATTCTAATTGTAATAATCAACTAATTTGGTCCTTGAATTCCTGATACACCTATTTGAATTCAATTATCCTACATAACCCCTGTTGGTTAGTGATGAGGGAAACAATTAATTACTGTGTGAACTATGATGACGTTGCTTATAAATTTTTCACACTCCCAAGGTACTTTCTTTACCCATGCCTTCTTGTCAATAATCGTCTTCTACTTTTGTACATGATTCTCTTCCACAGTCTTATGCTAGATAAGTCTTATTGGATGCTCTTCTCTCATTAAACAATGCAAAGGCTTGTACCCAAATTCATCACACATAATATGGCATCAAATGGTGTAGCAATATTTTTCTATATGTCCAACATAGTTACATATCCAACAATTTTACAAAACTGGAGCTATTTTTATAACTGAAAGAATTAGCATACTTGGCTCTCTTATGTCTTATAAGCATGTCATATCTTCTGTGAGATGAATCTTGTTGTTTAGAAATAAGTCCTCCTTTATCACACACATCATCACTTGATGTTTTATATCCAATGCTTTTCTTATCTTCTGGAGATATTTGGTAGCTCGAGATTTCATCTAGGATTTGTTATCTATTGTTGAAGTTAGCTTGAGTATCTACATCCAAACATGTTTTGATTTTCCATTGATTTGCGCAAATTGTCTCAGCTTTCAAGTGTGATATTTCTAACTCCTTTTGTGCAATTTGTTCTTGTAGTAGCTCACTCGTTGATTCTGATTTCTTCCAGGATTTTTCTAGTGCAACCTTATTTTCTTCAAGTTCCTTTACCTAGTGTTTTGCACAATCCAACTTCTTTTCTCTATCATTCATACATTTTTCTAATACTTCATGCATATCCTTGGTATGCTTGACTTGCTCTTCTATTTTTTTCAATTGTTCCTTTAGCACCTTATTGTTTTTCCTTTATTTTTTCAGTTCTTCCAATGCACTGTCTAATTCTCCTTCCCAATATACTTCAATACTTTCATCGTATTCAAACTTCGTGCATTGTTCTATGTCATTTGATTTTTACTTTGCTTCGTCCTTTGAAGATGGTAAACTTATTCCATTGCAGGGACGTTTACTTTTAGTATTTTTTTCTAATTTAGAGGATTCTTTAGTGCATCTTGACTTTTCTTCAACCTCAGATTTTGGAGAAGACATATAAATTCCATTATAGGTCCATTTCTTTGATGGTTTCAATGTGCTTCCTTGGACTCCTTTAACTACTGATAGGTCCTGCTTCTGCTGAATTTTCATCCTAAATCAGTGCCATAAATAGTACATCTCTTGGATTGTCATTTTTATCTTCCTCCTCTAATGAACCGTTATCCTCCTTAGTGTACAGACTCTTCCTCTACCTAGCAAATTTCTTTGTGTCCCCAACTATCTTTTACTAGTTCTTACTCTTTTGTTCTTGGTAGTATGATTCCTCTTCACTTTCACTTTATTTATTTTCTTCATATATACACTTTGAAGAAAAGTGTCCAACCCTACCACATTTAATTCACTTAAAGGGTAACTTCCCTTTGTACTTGCCTTGTCCTCTTTTTAACTTTATCACAAATATAGCCTCTTCTTCATCAGATATGTCAGATATGTTATTTCACTCATTCTTGCAAGTTTGGGATTTCTTGTAGATTTAAATGTTTCTTCCTTTTTAGAGACATGTTTTGGCTCGGTCCTCATCTCATACATAGTGATAATTCCATACAGTTAATATTTTGTCAGTTTGTCCAAGTTAATCTATCTTCTAATGCTGGTACTTTTGAATTGAACCATAAAGGAAGAGTTCTCAATTGTTTTTGTACAATTAAGTCTTTTTCAATTGTTTCTCCAATTCCCTTTTTGGAATTTACTATCTTATCTACTCTGAGAAAATATATTGCAATATCTTCCTCCTCCTTCATCTTCAATTATTCAAAATGCACAGAGAAGGTTTGTAGCTTGGCCTTTTTTACCTTTTCATCTCCTTCATAAATGCTCTTTAATTTGTCTCAGGTCTATTTTGTTGTAGTACATTACATAACTTTTGTGAATTCATAATCAATGATTCCACATAGTATTGCATTATTTTCTCTTTCATTTTATTCATACCGTCTTTTTCTTTCTGGGTCAGTTGGCACAATTCTAGAAACTGTGTGCTCATCAGTTTCTTCTTATTCATATGTGGTTTCTTTTGGAAACTTGTATCCATCCTATATTGATTTCTAGATATCCATACTATGATATTGCAAATAGGCCTCCATTCATATTATCCAAAATGTATAATTGGATCCATCAAGCGTGAGTGCTCGATTGGTAGACAATCCTTCTTGTTTGCCCATATATGTGTTGGATCTTTCTTCCAGATGTTAATCATCATTGAAGAAACCCACTTTGATACCAATTATTGGAATTATCTTATACTAAGAGGGAATGATGAATCAGTATAAGCACAAATATCAAATTATTTCACAATTAATTAATTTCCATCTCTTAAAAGTTTTCAGTAGAAACAAGCACAATTGCACACAAAGGCTGAAGAATAATTATATTTATATCTAGAAATAAAATGAATTATTACATAAGTGGGAGAATGAATTCTCCAAACATGAATACCAACTCATTTTAGGAATCAACGTGATCCATGAGTATTAATCTGTTAGTTACAAGCATCAATCTGCAAAAATCTTCGATCTGTGTGAGCACCAACTCACGAACGTCAGGAACCAAATTAAATATATGTATGTATAATTGCACAAACTATTATTCTAGAAACCAGACACAAACTTGTGGATAACTGCAACCTCCAATTGTTTCTTCATCTTTGACTGAATGGAAGCATTCACTCCCAAATTATATTTACCAACTCCAACTGGAAGGAGGCTTCACCCCCTAATTATATTTACTAGCTCTTAATGGAAGGAGGCTCCAACCCCCTGATTTTGTTTTAGCAGTTGTGACTGGAAGGAAGTTACAACTCCCTATTCCTTTCCCCATCCTGCCTCCCTGATAAATTTTTCCAACACCTACTAGAAGGAAGCTCTAACTCTAGGCTATCCTTTCCCCTTCCTACCTCCCTTAAATAAAGATAAGAATCTATATCAAAGAACTGCAAATTACTGTTTCTAAAAACTGCTATTGTTATAATCCTTCTAATCATCATTTTTCTTCTCAATATCTACGTCAATACAGTTAGTTTCCATAACTGCGATGTGCGATAAATATTGTGGTATATTGAATCTTTATGTATCACCCATTCTACGAATATTGAGTCTATGATTTGTGTTTATCAGTGTTTTGAACTAAGCCACTTCTGTAGCTCTATGGTTTGTGTATTTCCCTCAAGAATGAATTTGCACATATTGAATAAGGGTATCCTTATATATAGCAATATTCATGCTGTTCATCATCTATTGATTTGCACACTTAATCTCCACTACATAAAAATATTTTTGTGATCAATAATCCATTGATACACCAAGAGAATGAATCTTTTCTAAATTAGAATATATTCAAATCTTCATTCTACAAGATTACTTCAACACATCCATTTCTTTCTTATTTATACTTTTCTTATCTCAAGATATGTGCCCACTTTTTGAAGGTCCTTGTCCTTGAATAATGCCCCCACTTGTTTGTGTTTTGTTCAAGTTATGAACACTATATTGGTGTGTCACTTGTCACAATTCATATTTGTGGGGTTTGGCACACATGTTCCAACTTATTTATGGGACTTTTGCACACAAGTTCATATCTCATATTATGCGTATTTCCCTCAGGAATGACTTTGCACTTATTGAATAAGGGTATCCTTATATATAGCACTCTTCGTGTTGTTCATCATCTATTGATTTGTGCACTTAATCTCCACAACATAAAACTCTTTCTGTGATCAATAAGCCATTGATACCCCAAGAGAATGAAACTTTTCTAAATTAGAATATCTTCAAGTCTTAATTCTACAAGATTACTTCAACACATCCATCTCTTTATTATTTTTACTTTTCTTATCTCAAGAGATGTGCCCACTTTTTGAAGGTCCTTGTCCTTGAATAATGCCCCCACTTGTTTGTGTTTTGTTCAAGTTATGAACACTATATCGGCGTGTCGCTTGTCTCAATTCAGATTTGTGGGGTTTGGAACACATGTTCCAACTTATTTATGGGAATTTTGCACACAAGTTCATATCTCATATTATTCTTCATAAGTTCTGTGTGACATGCCATTTTCTTTGTAGACTTTTACACACGATTCCATACCTCATGTTCTTCTTCATAAGTCCTGTACCAAAGTGGTATTGCGCACATCTGTCGTTTTCAATATTCTTCGTTCTAGATTGTTATATGCATGCATTTGATCCATAACATGGTGGGATATTTGATATTTCTCGAATTCCACATTATTATATACGTATTTTTTCAAATTGGCTCTCTGTGAGGAAGTCATCATGTTCTTCAATCATCTTTGCTATAGTGATAGTACAGAGGTTCAACATTTTATCCTTTAGCATTAGTATATCCTTTGATATCAATTACAATACATGTTTTTTTTACCTCAATGATAAGTTTGACATTTGATCATTTGGCATCAATGATAACACTTGGGTTCATCATTTGATCCTTTGACACCAATGATAATATATCTTCAACATTGTCAACACACTAGGTGGGATCCCCTACTTAAGCGAACCTAGTAAGAAGAAACCCCTAAGAAAAAATGAATTCCAATTCCCTACTTTAACGATCACGGGGAATAATTTGAGAGAAACATTTTTAGAAACTTGTGGGTGGTATGTGCTTTAAAAAAAAAAACAAGATCAAATCAACCGGATGCAATCTCTGATCAAAATTTCATGGGAATAATTTGTACAATAATGATGGTATAGCAATCAACTGGTAAGAATATTTTTTTATCCTTTTTGTGCCCAGGTTTGCATATTTTTGGAAGATGGATATTTTATGACCTAACTGTATTTATAATTGTGTTGCATCAATTATTGAAGGTAATCAGTTGTTTATAGGACATATATTTGAGCTATTATGGAAAATAATTGCAGGCTTAAAAAATATTCTAAGATTGGTTCATTTCTTGATTGATGTAAGTGCTAAGAACCATTATTTTTTCATGGCATATTCTTATAAGACACGTTTAGGAATACATGGTATCTAGTAAGATTCATATTAATCAATTTCACCCTTAATTATTTGATGTGGAAATATGTTTGGACAATCTGTAGGCAAATCTAAAACCCTAGTTGGAAGGAGAAAAGAAATAAAAAAAATTCTTACCAAAGGTTAGTTATGATGTAGTATTTATATTATGCCTATATAAATACTCTATTTTTTTCTACTCTTGTTTCCGAATTAAGAGATATCATGTCTAACATGTGTAGGACATTTGGGGATCCACTCATGATTGCAGATTTTTATTTTTTATAAATTTAATCATGTTCGATATAGAACCTAATCCATTGCCACATAAAGAATAGAATTCGTTACCTCCAAAAGTTGTAGAAGAAGCTTTATGAATTCTTGTTGAAGAATATGCTAAATGAGAAAAGAGAATGCAAATGAAGGAAAAATTATCTATACAACAACGAAATTCACAAAAATTATTTAGAATTGCAATTTTTTACAATTAGAGTGATGATGATGTATTCAACAGTAAATATGCCCATATACAACCTACTTATAGGGAAATACCTTATCTACTTCAATGTTGTTCAACTATGTCATTTTCTAAGGTAAACACTCCAAACTTTGATATGATTTCTCTTCTTAAAGGACAAAATGCTTCAAAAGACATCACTATCTACAAAGCTATAGTTGAGTACCATACATGAAACCTAGAGTTGACATGCTTAGATCCTTGTGGAAATGATCAAGTTCTCTATATTATCAATACCAATGACACATGGACACTCAACATTGATGATGTTCTTCCTATTCAAATGGTGTATGCATATGAAAGTGGCAATATTGTGCAACATCGCACTTCACTATATCAAATAAAAACACAATTATCTTCAAGTGGGTCAGATGGAACCCATAAAAAACATTCCACTGTAGACATAAAGAGAGGGTATTATATGGGATATTGTTCAAATGTGACTATGTGACTCCTTTATTGAGAAATGGTCATTTTGTGAACAATGATAGAAAAAAATTCACTCAAATAGATGGGATTTTGGTGTGCAACACAATTCCATTTGATTTTACCATAAAGGCAAGAATGTATCTCTATATATATTATGAAATTTTTTCTAGAAAATCTGAAGATGAGCCATTGAAAATTCCATATCCCGTAGAAGTGTTGGATTGTTTAGATTTTGTTGGGTAATGATATTTAAAAATCATGTAGATGTTATTGCTAGAGGACCCATATTCCCAAAGGTGTGAAATTGCATCCACATGCGGTGTTTTATACCAAACAATGATTGTTGATACCAATTGAAATCATCGACAGTGAGTATACATGTGTATCTTTTAATATTTATTTTTCAACTCATATCTAAAAAAATTATTTATAGTATCTAATGTTATATTATGTTTTGTTGTAGGTATTGTGGATGTTTTATTTATTGTGAGCTCTATTAAAAGGCGGGGCATGAGCACTCAAAAATGGAGAATCTCTTTTTTTGTCATTTTATTGCTATAAATGATGCTAAACACGTGACTTTCCGACTTCTTGCAACAAAAGGTGATGATGAATTTGTGACTACTAGATTAGTTTCCTCTATAGAATATGAGGCACAAAATGAATTTCCATCATATCTTAGAGTCTTGCAACCTAATCAAATACATCGTCACAACATTCATCTTATTCCCTATAAAGTTTTCAATCACATGAAGTCTTGGAACATTATAAGAAGTGAATAATACGTGGAAATTCCTTATTCAGATGAAAGCTTCATTGTTACTTTCGAAATAATTGCAATGCATTTTGTACATCTTGGGATTGTAAAGAAGAATAATTCACTAGAGATCATCATAGAAGGATATGGGCGTCTTAAGGATGTTGTTTTCTATACATTGGAAACCTTCCCTGATAGATATCAGCTAACTGCAGGCTCAAGAGATCAGACTCAACCTCTTGGTAAATGGAGAGTGGAACAAACATTTAGATTTCGATATTTGTTTAATATCCTACAACCTCATTTGCAAGTACACTTTTCATGGAATTCAAACCAATGGGATCATGTCCATCATTGTTATGGATTAGGGATGAGGACTAGATAACCCCATTTGGAGTTGTAAACATTATACCTTTCATTAATATATTTTAATATTATTTGGTGTAATATATATCGGGAATTCTATTATTTAATATGGATGAATAATTTTTTTGTTACACTATTTTTTCTATCATGGTATATTAATGTTATGTTATAAATGTTTTTGAATTTTTAAGAAAATTAATTGTATATATGAAATTTGAAAGTTTGAAATGATAATTTACATTTTCTATCTAGTGGACTCTTGAGAATATGCCTTTGTCTTGTCTTTAAACCATCATAAAAAAAAAATTATTGTAGTCTTGTACAATCAGCATAACATGCCCTGTGATGATATGCACTTACAGAAAATATAGAGTAGAACTTTTGAAAAACAAAACCTTACAACACTGTTACTTTATTTATATTTGTAGGACAAACCATATAAATTACAAATCAGTTGTGTTAGCAATGGCTGTTTATACAATTTTTCCAAGGAAAAAATTGGCATGTTTTATTCCAACACAATGAAAAAATATTTTTCATGTGCTTGTAAGCATGTTACATAGTCAATAGGTATGGACCTATTTTGGCATCAAATAGTTGATAAAAAAATGCTTTCTACACTCTAAACTTTCATTGTTTATTGTTAGCATATTTTTCCCAAAAATAAGCCAATCCTACAAAATTCAAACATATGACATGTCAAAGTTATGATAATGAAAAATATCACATTGTTGTTTCAATAGGCCCTTAGAATAACAAATTACAATACAACAAATACACTCTAAAATCAGAACATCATATATACTTCAAATACAATAAAACAATATTGAGGATCCATCATCATAATGACTCGGCATATGCCACACCTTACTATTAGCTTGGACACCTGGAAATGATAACTCATTCTATGTCATGCCTTTATATTAACTTGGACTACAACTCTTGGTTCAAGTTGAGGTGGAAAATGCTACATGAACGATGATGCAATAGCATCCTTGGCTAAGTCAGTTATCCAACATGGATATATAGGTATAGTATAGTTTATTAAGGATCCATAAACCTTTACAAATATTGTTTAGCCTTAAAAGTGCCTTTTTTGTAAATTGTTTGGGATTAGAAGTGCCTCTTTTTGTCATTGAAATTGAGATCTAAATTTGCATACATTTTAGGATTGGGACATGAAATATAAACATTTATCACAGTCTGGTATGTCATGAGGAACCCATATAAACTTTCATACCATCATTTCAAACCATATGCAGACGTTGGCATGCATTTTAGTGATAGTTGCTTGCATTTCTTGAAAAGTGAAAAATATTCGAAATACCAGCCTTAAAATATGCTAGAAAACTATGTGAGTGGGTTTACACAAATGCATGCCAAGGTTAGTATAATTTTCTTTAATAAAAAGTGATAGTTGATTTCTGTTTATTTGTAGTTTTCTAAAAACACCCTAATAGGTATACTATAGTTTATTAAGGACCCATAAACCTTTGTAAATATTTTTTGACCTTAGGAGTGTTGATGTATATGTAACTTCGGAATGTATTCATTTGTATATCTTATGTATTGTACCCCGATGTTCCTATCGGGAAGTATCTGTAATGTAAACAAGTCATGTAAAGTCATTGAGGTTAAACCCCCATTGTAAGTCAGGGCAATAGTCCCCACAATTGAGTTAAAGTTAACACTCCTTGTTTATCGGAGGGCAAAGTCCCCACAGTTGTGGGGCACTAGGGTTATTAGACTCTTCTAGACAAGTCATCCCTAGTAAGTAATTGTTAAGTGAGGCCGACTAGTTGGAGTGGACATTAAGTAAAGGAAATAATATAAATAGAGAGTGAGCCTCTCTATTTATCACACACACACTCACTCATTGGGGCACATGAGTGAGAGAGGAGAAGCTCTCTCAAGTGAGAGAGAGAACAGCTGTTGGAGATCATCTTTTCTGTCTTTGGGTTTTATTGTTTCTATTGGTGCTCATTCTATCTCTGAGGAAGTTGTAGGGTTTTCTCCTTTATGGTTTCCTAGAGGAAAATCTTTGTGTCTCTTGTCTCTTGTAATTTTTTCTATGCATGTTATTCTCTCAGATAATATCCTAAGATCATATTGCTTAAATGATAAAAATCTAACATCATATCAGAGCTAACCTAAGAAGAAGACTCTGTGCAGCTACAGAAGCTAGGGATTCTTAATTTTTGGGTCTCTCTTCACAATCCATCAACAAAAGGAGGCTAGGTTGAACCTCCATTGAAGGGTGCATCTTTCTGTCGAAGAAGAATTTGATTCTGGGCATTTTTACTTTTTGCTGCAGGAAATTAGGGCTTTTTACAGAAGAGGAAATTTTTAGTGAGCCCGGCCTAGGATTTATCTCCTCCTCAAAATCGAAATTTAGAGACCAAGGTCAAGATTTTTGGTTGGGTAAAACTCCTGGAAAGTCAAACCCTAATTTGACCCCGTGCCTGAAAAACCCCAAAATACTAAAACGGGTAGTTTTGGTATATTCGCTATATATCAAGATTGGAGAAGGCTCAGGAGCCTAAACTTTCATAGTACAGAGATAAATTCCTGATGTACATGGTGTAAATGTTTTAGCCTCATATTTGCTATATTCTGGGAGATATGATTCCTCCAATTCAAGGTTCCAGCCTCTTCCAGGATTCATCCCTAAACAGGACACCTAGGGATAATTGCAATATCTCTGGATAAAAATATCCAAATGAAATTTCTCAAGATGTTCCAAATAGGGCACAGAATTTAATTTCTATGGTAAAAGTTTCAGACCCTGAAGGTGAAACAGGGACACGTGGCAGTCTGTACAACTTCTCTATGTTGAATAGTCTTGAAACAGGTCACCTTGGGAAAACTCTCATAAGTCCCAATTGGTGAAACCAATTCTAATGAAACCTATGGTGTTGGAACAATGACAGACAAGGATACCTTAGTACAAAATTTCACATAGAGGAGCATTAATTTCAGAGATACCGTAGAAACGGTATCAAGAATTTTTGCAGAAGAAATTGGAAAACTAGGGATTCCTATTCTGGGAGCTTCCCTCCACTGTTTTTAGAGAAGGAGTACATTGGACAGCTTTCATTGAAGAGTTGTATCTTTTTATCCAATTAGATCTGAAATATTCCAAGTTTCGAAAATTAGGGTTTCTCTGACAAACCCTAGATGAGCTAGCTTCGGAACCAGGATGGACACCTCAAATCAGTAAGATATATTCTTTTGTTATTTACAGTTGAGGTTCTCATTTCAAAATGACTAATCACACTAGCTTGATGACAAGCTTGGTGAGGCTGACAACTTCCAAGCATGGAAGTATAGGATCTCACTAGTTCTTGAAGGAAATGAATTAGACATCGACATAAGTAGAGAGGTTCCAGTTCCAGAGGGAGATGGGGATAAAATCCTTACACAAGAAGAACTTGGTCAAGGCCAAGAAGATCATTGTTAATTCAATCAAGGATCACCTTATACCACAAGTGTCTTCCCTAAAGACACTGAAAGAGATGTTTGATTCCTTGACCAAGCTATTTGAAGGAAAGAACTTAAATCGGAAGATGACTTTTAGAAAATAGTTGAAGAATGTGAAGACCCAGAATGTAGAGACCATACAGTCATACTTTACAAGGGTCTCTCAAATCAAAGAACAACTTGAAGTGGTAGAAGAAGAAGTGGAGAATGCAAAATTTGTGATAACCACCTTGAATGGCCTCCCAGGATCATGGGATTCATTCATTCGAGGAATGTGTGCTAGAAGGAAGTGATTACTTTCAGTAGACTCTAGGAAGAGCACACATAAGAAGAAGCTCAAATCATAATAAGAGAAAAGAAGATGGGAGAAACCGAATATCAAGCTCTCACCATCCAAAGAAGATCCCTCAAGCAATGAGGAATACGAAGGACTCAACTCTTGAAGAACCTCTTATCCATCTTAGAATTTGGATAAGAAATGATGTTGTCATGAATGAAGAAGATGATGAAGCTGAAAGAAGGATTCTACCTACGAAACAAATAAAGATAAGTATTCAATTGTCATTTCATGTTATTTTTTTGTTATGCACTTGTTTATATTCAGTTGATGTGTTATGCATGATAGAATGTTTGCATTAATGAAAATATACTATTGATATGCATGTGATGGGTAAGTAGCTCATGGTGCTATACAACTCTCCATTTCTACTTATCTAGAATGAAACCTCTTTGCTAACATATCGAATTAGAGCACAATCTCAATGTTGTCTTGGTAGAGAGGGAAGGCATCTAGAAAGTTTCCGTGAGATATGGATGAATGTTGTATTGGATAAAATAGTTGCATGATTATATATTTATGCATAAGAATTTACCATTATGAATATGCACTATGAAATGTTTCTAATCATACAACTGGTACATTTGAATTGTAGGAAAGATTGCGTACAATCACCTACAATAAAAGAAGGATGAGACTTGTTCCGAAGAACAAGTGACGACAGTTCAAGAAAGAATCCAAGATGAAGAATAATATGACGATGCTTTCAAAGAAGAGATCACAGACACAGTGTAGTTATGTGACACTGTTAAGCGACATCATTGATGCAGAGCCTTCCAAGCTATGAAGAAGTAGCCAAGAAGAATGATCTCTAGGATGCAGTATCAAGACCTGAAGGGAAGTCCGTAATGTCTTCCATATGGATCTACATGATCCAGCATGCAGTAGATGGCAACATCATGGGATACAAGGCAAGATTCGTAGCATGAGGCTTCTCATGGAAAGAAGGCATAAAATACGAAGAGACATTTGCAGCCATTGGAAGTTAAGACACATGACAGGCAAACTCATTTGTGCAAATTAAAGAAGGCCTTGTACGAGCTCAAAATACACCCATGGGATAACACATACATGAGGAGCTTGAAGATCACCTAGAGTAATGAATATATTAACCTTTGCTACAAGGTTGAAGATGAAATCCTATAGAGGATGACAAGCTCACATATGGGTGCGAGAAGGACTTTTGAAAAGGTTCAAATAGAGGATCGTAGTATCCAGTGACCCTAGATGGATAAATAGAATATTAGTAGTAGAGGAAGCTACTTGTCACTCTGGTACAGAATGTTTCAATGCATAGAGTACAAAAGACAGAGGGAGAATGATACTCCACTTCAGAGGGAGTGACTATAGAAGATCCTGAGATTCAACAGGGTATGACAGAATGAACAGATTACTAATGGCTCTAGGATTTATTGAGAGTAAAGCGGATTCCAACCTTTACTTCAAGGTTGAAGATGGAAGACCAGTGATGCTCCTGTTATATGTCGATCACTTGTTCCTAACAGAAAAGAGGAACTCATTAAATTTGAAAGAAGGATACTTGCTTCTGAGTTTGAGACGAAGGACTTGGATATGATGCATTACTTCTACGCATGGTGGTGTGGCAGAATGCGGATGGAATCTCCCTGAGACAAGGAAAGTATGCAGTAGAGATCCTAAATAGGTTCAGGATGACAGACTGCAAGGCCATGACCACACCTATGGAATCGAACTTGAATCTATTGATTGATGCTTCATCAGAGACAGTTGATGCCACAATGTATCGTCAGACGATTTGTTCCTTGATGTACCTGACGAATATGAGACCGGATATTTTCTTTGTTGTGAACACATTGAGACATGTTCACCTGATGGTTGCAAAGCATGCATTGAGGTACCTGAAGGGTACAGTTGATTATGGGCTCAAGTATGAGGTGAATCAGAACATTAACTTGGAGCTTTATGTGGATTCGAATTGGGCAGGCAATGCCATTGATAGGAAGAGCACTTCTTGGTGTAGCAGGAAGCAGTTCTGCATGGCACCGAGTACAGCCAAGGAAAAATATGTTGCCACTTTCTATTTGGGAGGTAGTATGTTTCTTTTGAAAACTAATATTTGATTTGATGGATCTGACTTGCATTTTTGTGTGCTGTAGAGAGGAGCAGTGAAGCTCCAGTTTGTGATCCAGATCAAGATCTCTCGAAAGAGGGAGTTCTAACATAGCTAGTGAGACATGTTGTCTAAGCATAAATCCTGGTGAAGCTCATAGGTTTCTCATATGTAATCAGTAATGTAGGTTTTCCTCAGATGTAATCAGTCCTGGCGAAGCTCGCAGGTTATCCTTGGACCCAATCATCCCTGATGTGATTCCATGCTAGAAATGGCCAGAGTGAAGTTTGAGTACTTCAGGGAGAATCTTGGTGTTCTCCAGATCGAGGTTCATTCCAAGGGGAAGTGATGAGTCCATGTGCCCTTCTGACATGGTGAGAGGATTGGTTCCTTCCATAGGTAGATGTAAGTGTTGTGGCCTTTTTGACATGGTGGAAGGCTAAGCTTCACATGGTTAGATGTAAGTGCAAAGATGCTCTGATGTGATTTTGGGTTGTGTTACCACATGATCAGTGCAGAGATATTCTGATGTGATTATGGGATGTGTTCCCACATGATCAGTGCAAATCCATTCTGATGTGATTGAGGGATATGTTCCCACATGATCAGATATAAGTGTAGAGATGCTCTGATGTGATTGTGGGTTGTGTTACCACATGATCAGTGCAAAGATATTCTGATGTGATTGTGGGATGTGTTTTCACATTATCAGTGCAGATCCATTCTGATGTGATTGAGGGATTTGTTCCCACATGATCGGATGTAAGTGCAGCACCTTTCTGACATGATGAGGTCGAATGTAAGTGCAGAGCCTTTCTGACATGATGAGCTCGGATGTAAGTGTAGCGCCTTTCTAACATGATGAGGTCAAATGTAAGTGCATCACCTTTCTGACATGATGAGGTTGGATGTAAGTGCAATGCCTTTCTGACATGATGAGGTCAGGTGTAAGTGCAAATCCTTTCTGACATGATGAGGTCGGATGTAAGTGCAGAGCCTTTCTGACAAGATGAGGTCGGATGTGAGTGTTGGGCCTTTATAACATGGGTTTTGTATGTGTTCCTCCCATGGTCATATGTGAGCATTGGGTGTGCCTTTCTGACATGTTTCTTGGATGTGTTCCTCCCATGGTCAGATGTAAGTGTTGGGCGGGCATTTCTGACATGGTTCATTCCATGGTTAGATATAAGTGCTGAAGACAATGAATACCTACATGAAGGCTAGGCCTACAACCAACATGAAAAAGGGTTGGCTTTGTAGAACATCCTGTGACGAGTAGAATTGAGATAGCCCCAGTGATGATCCAGCAGTGATGATCCATACTTGATGATGATCCAGTTATGCTCCAGATTAAGTGATAATCTAGACATGATGATGATCCAGTGACGATCCAGATCAAGTGATGATCCAGACTTGATGTTGATCCAGTGACAATCCATATCAAGTGATGATCCAGTGATGCTCCAAATCAAGTGACGATCTAGACTTGATGATGATCCAGTGATGATCTAGATCAAGTGATGATCCAGACTTGATGATGATCCAGTGATGATCCAGACTTATGAAGATGACTTGAAGAAGAAGTTGACTTGATGATGATCCAGATGATATAGAGAATAAGACTTGTGATGATAAATTTTGCCGAGAGAATACCGTCCTAGTTAAGAGGGAGTGTTGATGTATTTGTAACTTCAGAATGTATTCATTTGTATATCTTATGTATTGTACCCTAATGTTCCTATCGGGAAGAATCTGTAATGTAAACAAGTCATGTAAAGTCATTGAGGTTAACCCTCCATTGTAGGCCAGGGCAATAGTCCCCACAATTGAGTTAAGGTTAACCCTCCTTGTTGATCGGAGGGAAAATTCCCCACAGTTGTTGGGCACTAGGGTTATTAGACTCTCCTAGAGAAGTCGTCCCTGGTAAGTAATTGTTAAGTGAGGCCGACTTGTTGGAGTGGACATTAAGTGAACGAAAGAATATAAATAGATAATGAGCGTCTCTATTTATCACACACACGCTCACTCACTGGGGTGCATGAGTGAGAGAGGAGAATCTCTCTCAAGTGAGAGAGAGAGAGAGAGAGAGAGAGAGAACAGCTATTGGAGATCTTCTTTTCTATCTTTGGGTTTTACTGTTGCTATTGGTGCTCATTCAATCTCTGAGGAAGTTGCGGGGTTTTCTCCTTTATGTTTTCCCCGAGGAAAATCTTTGTGTCTCTTGTCTCTTGTGATTTTTGTTGTACATATTATTCTCTCAGATAAGATCCTAAGATCATATTGCCTAAATGATAAAAATATAACATGGTATTAGAGCTAACCTGAGAAGAAGACACTGTGCAGTAGTAGAAGCTAGGGATTCTTAATTTTTGGGTCTCTCTCCACAATCCATTAGTGAAAGGAGGCTAGGCTGAACCTCCATTGAAGGGCACATCTTTCTGTCGAAGAAGAATTTGATTCCGGGCATTTTTAGTTTTTGCTGCGGGAAATTAGGGCTTTTTACATAAGAGGAATTTTTGAGTGAACCCAGCATAGGATTTCTCTCCTCCTCAAAATCGAAATTTAAGGTATAGATTTTTCGTTTGGTAAAACTCCAGGAAAGTCAAACCCTAATTTGACCTCGGGCCTGAAAAACCCTAAAATACTAAAACGGGTAGTTTTGGTAGATTTGCTATATCTCAAGATTGGAGAAGGCTCAGGAGCCAAAACTTTCACATTCCGAAGATAAATTCCTGATGTACACTGTGTAAAAGTTTCAACCTCATATTTACTATATTCTGGGAGATATGATTCCTCCAATTCATGGTTTTAGCTTCTTCCATGATTCATCCCTAAACAGGACACCTAGGGAGAATTGCGATAACTCAGGATACAAAGATCCAAATGAAATTTATCAAGATGTTCTAGATAGGGCATGGAATTTAATTTCTATGGTAAAAGTTTCAGACCCTGAAGGTGATACAGTGACACGTGGCAGTAATTACAACTTCGCTATGCTGAATAGTCCTGAAACGGAAATAAAATAACCTACAAAAATATGTGAGTGGGTTTACATGAATGCATGTTGAGGTTGGTATAATTTTCTTTTAAAAAAAGTGATAGATGATGTTTTTATATTTTGAATTCTTTGAAAAAAACTATATATCATAATTTCCAAATTCCTCTCACTTTGTCAACATATAATCTTCCAAATCGACAAATTTTCTTTTCTTTTTTTGCTGAAATTGGCAAATATTGCATTGCTTCAATAAAATGCACACCCGAGGTTTAATTATTGGTGAAATTGATTTATTCAAATTGTATAATGTGTATTTTTTCCATCCCCTCCATACTAAATTTCCATATTTTCAATTTGTATTACATTTTTTTGGTGTGTACAACTATTCAAATTCTGCAATTGTTTTTACAGAATGCACAAAGTTTGTGAAGCACAACAGAAATGCATGCCAAATCTTCTGCATGGATAATATAAGGATACCAGCCTCATTTTTCTTTGATTTTCTATTATTTAAAAAAAAAAATGTGCCTTATAGTTCCTTGATTGATATCAAATGCACACAATTTTCCTTGAAAGTAGCCCTCTAACAATTCCAAACATAATTTGATATCAGTAAAAGATTACAACAAAGACCTTCAAGATTTCTCACACATAATTTGGAAACTTCCCTACAACAATCCTCACACATAATTGATGGTTATGCTTAGTGGCTTTTGTTCTTTCAAATAGCCTAAATTTTTAAATTGAAATTACAACCCCATACAAAAATTTACCAAGAATATAACATTTGTATTAATTTCTCAAAAATTCCAAGTTCATTGTTCAAACAAGCTACAAAACTGCATGAGTGGATTTAGAAAAATGCATGCTATGGTTGGTTTACGTTTCACTTACAAAAAGTGATAGATGATGTCTATATATTTTTACATTTCTAACAAAAACCATATATCAAAATTTCCAAATTAACCTTATTTTGCTTACATATAATCTTCCAAGGCAACAAAATCTGTATTTTTCACTGAAATTGACAAAAATTTCCTTGCTTCACTAAAATGAGTGTGTCGAGTTTATTTATAGGTCAAATTCATTAATTCAAACTTTGTAATGTGTATTTTATAACTCCCCACCTGACTACATTTCCATATTTTCAATTTTAGTATTAAAATTTGTTGGTGTCTTGATTTCCCCTTCAAGGTGATTGAATTGAAGTTTGTGAAGACCATAACTACATGAGTGGGTTTTAGACAAATGCACACCAAGGCTGGCATACGTTCCATTTACAAAAGATGATAGCTAATGTCCATGGATTTCTAATTTTATGACAAAACCTATATATCATAATTTCCCATATCATATTATTAAGTTTCCCTAAATATAATCTGTTAAGTCAACAACTTTTGTGTTTTTCACTGAAAATGATTAAAATTGCTTTGCTTCACTAAAATGCACACACACATGGTTTATTTATAGATCAAATTGATTGATTCAAATTTTGTAATGTTTATTTTTTAATTCCCCACTTGACTACTTTTCCATATTTTCAATTTTAGTAATAAAATTTGTTGGTGTCTTGATTTCCCTTTCAAGGTGATTGAATTTATATTTGTGAAGGCCAAAACTACATGAGTGGGTATATACAAATGCATTCCAATATTGGTATATTTTTCTTGAGTCTTAAAACCCTCCCATACTATCAAGGCATGTGCCTAGTCTAACCGTGTAAAATTCCAACACATAGAGGCACATTCTGAAGAAATTTCATAATGGACAAACCATTATGGTGTTGCTTATGATTATGACGATTTCCTTGAGTATTAAAACCCCCCCATACTATCAAGGCATGTATCTAGTCTAACCGTGTAAAATTTCAATGCATACAAGCACATTTTGAAGAAATTTCAACGTTGGCTCCATTCACTGCTCACTATGTGGGGTGGATGGATGGCATTGGTGATGGGAGTGTTGGACCTCACATGACATTAAAAGAGAGTTGTGGCAAAGATTCTATACGTGGGAATGAAAAATTATGACAATGAGATGTGCATGCTGAACATTGATGGAAACATGGATTATCATTTAGATTATGTGGGGACATCATACATCCTTGATTCTTGAAACTATCCCATACCCTCAAGTCATATGTCTAGTATGACCATGTCAAATATCAATGCATGCTGTCACACTTTAAAGAAATATCAGTTTTGTATACATCCCTATATGAATTATGCATAATATAATGAGAAATATATCCATATTTCATTGTAATGAGAAGAATGAGAAGGAGGAGATGGATTTAGTTAGATGTGATATGTTAGCAAGGATTAAGATGGAAGGTGGGTGGGGTATCAAGAATATCTTTCATTTCTCTGAGGCTCTTATTTCTAAAATTTAATGGAAGGGATGGTTGATACAAGCCTACAGAGGGAAGTTAGTATGCATAAATATATTCATCATTTATTAGTTTTATAATGGATTATGGATATTATCAAAAATGTGATCAATGCTTTGATTATTTGGAAACTTGTTAAAGCTTCCCCTCTAGTGTGAAGTGGCTAGCATGGAAGGTTATAAATGGAAGGAGTTTCAAATTCTGGATTAATCCTTAGATGGGGGTAGATGAGGAAAATTGCTTTTATCTTTGTTATGCAACTACAATCTTGTTTTAGAGATTTCAATATAATATCCTTGGTAGATGTTGATGTGAATGGGATGATGTTTGGGGGAGGGAGTGTATGATGTTTGAATCCCTTAAGATGGATAATAATGAAGCTATGGAATGGGAATTTGTTTGCATCAACTTATAACAAGTAATTTCATGCTAAGGGAGGAGGAGGACGATTTAGTATGGGATAAAAAAGTAGTTGGAAGGTTCTATACCATGAAGTGAGGAAATGAGGTAATGTTCTCCAATAATCAAAATCAAATTAAGCAATTGTGGTGGAAGAAGGTATGGAAGATCAATTTTAAATCAAATGCAAGATGTTTATGTGGATTTCTCTCTCAAACAATTCCTTAAATGGTACAATTTTCTCAAAATATCCTTTAAAGGTCTGTGTTAATTTCCTATTTGCAAATGTGCTTATAAGAAAGTGTATCATAAGATTTTGGGAAGCCTCTTTTATTTAGAAGTATGGGACAAAACCATCACTCTTATGGGATGGATTGGTTTTTAGAGAGATTCATCCTTGGAAGAGGTTTTTTAGCCTTGGTGGGAGAGTAAAGGATAAGAGGGATTTCAAGCAATACTTCCATTGATTGTATGGTGGTCCTCATGGGGTGATTATATGTTATTTGTAAAAAGGATAATATCCCCTTACATGTATTTTATAAAATCATGATTTTGATGGGTATAGGAAGGATATATTTGTTAGCAGGAAATTGGTCATTTGTAGATAAACAAGTCTAGGGCTTAGTGTTTTTTCGATCATGTTTTATAAGATAACCCAAGAAAATGTGAGGAGGGTAAGGTTCTATACATAATGGTGTCCCTTTCTTTCTTCTTCTTATGTGTGTTAGCGCTTGGTGCCAATAACATGGAACATATAGAGGTAATCATTATGTTGGTTGAAATTTCTATGCAAAAGGACATCCATGAAGTGAAAATATTGCAGGACTCTAAGATGGATGTAGGATGGGATACATGGCAGGTAGGAACCTCAATTTGGGCTCCGAGTATCTCATCTATAGATTGAAATAGCATTTGAGTATGATGTTAAGTTTCTCATGTTGTCATATTTCTAGAGAATTAAATGAGATTGCAAATGGATTTTCAAAGTGGGAGTGAATGCTTCAATAGGCTTACTAGGGATTGCTAAGTCTAGGGACTCAAAATAATATGTTCTATATACTAGGAATATCTTTGCTTGATGTTTGTATATTTGTGGAATAGACATTTTTTGTCCTCTCTTATATTATATGTTGTAACTATGGCTATAAATGTCCTAGACATTTTCCTTGATTCTTATTGGAATCTTACATTGGAAAATTGCAATTTCATGGCTAATTTGATTTTCAATGTTAGTATAGTTGTAGAGCTAGAGAAAAAACAATTATTTGCACCTAATATTTAGAGAGTTAGTGACATTACTCTCAAACATGTGCTAAATGAAATTTCACCATTTCTTCTTACAATAAAGGATTACAACATTTGTCTTGTGAAATGTGTGTGTGTGTGTGTTGGCAATCGATATCCAATAGTGCCTCATGTTGTCAAGTGGTTTCTTAGAAATATAATGAGACTGGCTCGATCAAAAATCATAATAAAATATTGCACAATGTGCCTATATTTTGGAAGGTAAATGTTCTACCATTCCCTTCAAAAGATAGTCGATTAGTGTGGACAGTGGGGAGAGGAGATAAATACCTCATTGGTGTTGATACTTGCACATGTTGTGGTTTATATTTTAGACTCTTGGAAAATTTGAAATATATTCTCCATGAGAAAGGGATTTTTACCCTTAATCATTCTTCTTATACATTTTTAACCTCAATTTGGCATCAAGAGTGAAAATATGTAGACCTTTTGGGTATTGTTGGAAGAGAAGTTGAACAATGGGATGGCTACTTGTCTAATTTGAGAGGTATTCATGTCAAAATAAAATATGTTGATGATGAATTGGATTGGACAAAGGCATCCACACTAGCTATCTACACCCCTAGGTTGGGATACTAAGTTCCTTGTGAAGGAACAAGGAATTGTAAGAAAATTTGGGGGTGGACTATTCTTTGGAATATAACCTCCCCATTGAGACCTAGAATTTCATGTGGCTAAATATCAAAAACAAAGTCCTCACTTAAGATCCCCCCTAAAGGAGAAACAAACATGGACCAAGTAGGTTCCCTTTGTGTAAGAATTGTGAGGAAATAATTGACCACGTCCTTATAAATTATGATTATTCTAGGAAGGATTGGAGGGAATTGGCATCTTCAATTGGATTTACAAAAATTTGGCAAGGGGAGTTTGATAAACTCTATCTAAGGAATTGGTTATCTAACCCTCATTCAAAATATTTTAGAGCTCTTCCTACTATCACAACTTGGGGCATTTGGTTATCCCATAATTATGGCCTATCCAAGACAAAATAATTATCCCTTTGCAATGCATGATCCAAATTAAGTCCATTTTATGATAGTTTCAAGCATTCCTCAAATTTTAAACTTCTCAGAGTTATATTGCAAGAATCCATATATAAAGGCAAGGGCTAGGCCTATTTTGATAGTTCTTGTTAAGGTGATCTTCCCATTTGTTGGGTAGGATAAATTAGTTTTTTTAGTCACTCACATGGTTTCAAGTTTTCAATTGCATTCAATAGGGGTAGAAATAACTTTAGAAACTTAATGCCTCAAAACTCCTTGTTTATATTGTAGTGGAAAAAGGTGCTTTCTCTCTATATGGTTTTTGTGATTCTTTTATCATTATCAAATTATTCAAAGGGGAAAGTAATATGAATATATTGGTTATATGACCTATATTTAAAGAGGTAAAAAATTACAAACCTATATTTTATCCTATTTCTTGTATTCATGTGTATAGGGAGCAAACTGGGGGGTTAATTATTTATATGAGAATGGGCTTTGGTTGGATCTAGGAATTTAGATGATTCGATAATTTTCATATGGATAAATATAATAATAAAAAAATCCTTAATTGGGAATCCATCCAAAGTATAATGTGATAATTGATTCATGGTATGATCTAGGATCCAAGGAGATTCTCAAAATTTGATATTGTTCACAAAATATGCACAAAATAGTTGGAAGAGTGAAAATAACATACACACATGAAGTCAATAACAGATATTATTATGATTATACAACATGTAAATATGTATTGATCATATATATATTACAATAGGTAAAAATTATGAGGCCTTGGAGGCCATCTAGATGCATACAAGTGTCAGCTCATTAATTTACCCTCAAACCCCCCTAGGTGGACCAATCAGCTTCCTAATCATCCTAAACGGTCACAAAATCATGTGTGAACAAGGGGGAGGAATGATGGGAAATAAATTGAGGCATGTTAGGCGTGGGTGAGCACATGGGTGAGTGGGAGTGTCCTAAGGAGGAAATAAATGCCTAAGGAAGGCCAAAAAGGACCACAAACATGCACTCGATCCTAAGTTCAAACACAATGCCTGATTCTGGGGATGGGGGGGTGCATGTTGATTAACTGTCATCAATGAGGGTTCCTAGGTTGTCAGAATGATCAACCTGGAGTGCCTCAACTATCAGAATGATCGACCAGGAGCACCTCAACTATCAGTAAATGATCAATATCCCTAAGTCTATACCATAGAACATTGCATGGGAGCAAATGAAATGTTCCTAAGGTATATGAACATAGTAATAAGGTGTATTATTTCTCTAATAGAGAAACAAATAGAAATAAAGTAGGATCCCTTTGTGTAAGAACTATGAGTAAAACATTGACCAATTAGGAAGGTTTGGAGTGTAGTATATTCTTCAAATGAATCTACAAAAATATCCTAAGGGGATATCGTTCAGGTTTTATCTAAGAAATTGGTCATATAACCCTTAGTTTAAAACTTTCATATCTCTTCCTATTAATGTAACTTGGGGTTTTGGTTAACCTACAATCACAAATTAGTTTTACCTTTGTAGTGGACAATGCAAAGCAATTCCATTTTGGACGGTGTTAAGCATTCATTAAAGTTTAAACTTTCAAGTGTAATAGTGCAAGAATCCATAAACAAAAGCATGACTTGGGCATATTTGGATAGTTCTTATCAAGATGATCCTCCTATTTCCAATCAAGAGGGTTTTTTTTTAATGACTCACATAGTTTCAAACTTTTAGCTAGATTGATAAAGAACACAAATAACTTCACAAAGTTAATTTACTTAAAAATCCTTCTTTATCTTGTAGTGGGAAAAGGTGCCTCCTCTATATAGGGTTTTGGGGATTTTTTTCTCATTATAAAATGGAAAAATGGGGAAATTAATATGAACAACTTGGTTCTATGGTCTATCTTTGAGAAGGTGCAAAATACAAATATATTTTTATTTCATTTATTTACTCAAGTTTGCAAGGAGTGGAATCGGGAGGTTGATTCTTTATGAAAGGATGGGATTCAATTGAATATGGTATCTAGAGGATTCAATAAGTCAAATATGGATTTCACACATTGTATCCTCCCTCCCCCTTTCATTTATCGACACCTAGACAGATTCTTCAACAACTGGGCATTGGACAGAAACTTTATATAATGCTTTTTCTCATGCTAACTTTTAATGTATATTTCAATAAATTTTACAATGGAAATACAAGAGGCATATATGTGATATGATTGGGATTAGTTTTGTAGGAAATGGTGATGTTGATGATGTTATGATTTTATTTTTTATGATATATTCATAAGTTATTGACTTGTCCTTGGAATATATGATTTACTCTAGGTACTATCCTCAAAATTAGGGGAAGTGAATGGGTGGTTTACCTTTCCATATGATACCTAGTAATGTGTTATGCATGTGTGGGTTGAAACAAATGCTATCAGTCGCAAATAAAAATTCTCGAGGTAAATTCACATGTTGTATACCTTTCAAGCATACTATACTCTACGTCGACAACTTACCATGCTTACCACTTGTTGATGGTAGTGAAGTCTCCATGAGTGATTCCTTGTGAGTGGTTTCATGGGAAAAGAATATATGTGTATATATGTATATAAATGTGCATGCATGCATACATACATATGTGCATATGTATGTATGTATGTATATCGATGTGTGTACATAATAATCATTAAAAACAAATTAGTAAGGAACACAAATAATTTGTTGAATCCAAATCCTACTCCTTGCTTAGAAAACAATAATTCCAACTAGTGTTTTCATTGTTTCCATAATGGTGTTCTCTTCTTCTATCAATTTCCATCAACATGCATGCATCGTAGTAGGGAATACTGAAACAAATAAAATATATATATAGCATATGTAACTAGGTGGGAAAAACTTCCCTTGGAATTCAACTTTGGACACTCTCATGGAGTGAAATAGGTGGGTCCCTCTCCACATAAGAAATAATCCCATTAAAGTAATTTTGTAGCCAAGCAAATCTCACCATGACACATCCCTATTCATTGCAAGGATTTATAAAATAAAACAAACATTCCATACTCCAAATCCATTGTTATAAAGACAGTGTCTCATTCCACTTAGCCACATGCAAAATTCCATAAATTTTTAAAATCGTGATCTTTCCTATTCAACCCCTAGCTTAATTTTCTCCTCTTTCCATATGTTTCATTATCACTTATTACATTATCCATGCCCCCTTGTTTTCCACATTTATAATTTGAATTTTCCTCATTTAATAAAATCTCATTTTTCATTATTTTATTTTTCCTTAAGTTGGCACAATTGAAAGTATATTTTTCATGGGCATTTAATACTAATTCATGGGATGAGGCTATTGCAAAATATCCTTTGATCCTTGTGAGAGTATCAAAATTATTGGCAATTTAGGACTCAATTCTCTTACCGTGTACCCCCTACTCTATAATTAGGAGCCATTGTAGCTCATGGGGAGAGTTAACTACGTGGGAATGCACCTATACCCATCCCTAAGCAAGTGAAGTATTTGTTTCCCTCCTTGGTGTGTTCCATGCCAATATGTTAGTTAGTTGATAAAGTATATCCATGTCTCTTGCACATATGCTCATGGCATACATTACATGCCCTTACAATATAATCATAATAAAACATAATTATCAACTATCAATATTGGAGGCAATCCAACCTCTTGACCCATCCCAAGTCATTACAACCGGATTGGAGTTTATCACGCGCATAGTTATTCCTATGATAACTTGGAAATATGGGTTAACAACATAACATTTTTACACATAACATAAAAACATAATAAAAGGATAATATGGTCATATATCATGCATATCATCATCAAATAAAATTAATCTCATCATCATATTCACATGCCATAAACTACAACATATCATGTACAAAAATAAATTGTCAAATGATTTTCAACCTTTGTTATGTTTGATTGCTATAATGATCCATTTAACACACAAATATTGGGCCTACATGCTACATCATAACACCCATGGCCCATTTCTTTTTGGGGTTTCAACGGAGACTTTGATTGAATTTATAGAAGGCACACTACAAGGAAAAGGCCCTCTAGCGTAGGTTATAACAGTAGCCACTAAAAAAAGGGCCCAAATATATGTTTATAACAGAGGTCTCTAACAGAGGTAAGCAAGTGAAAAAAATTAATCAGTGCTTTTGTAAAATTCAAACACATCGGTGTGATTAAATATGAAATGCAACGGTAGGGTTAATGTTATATTTTTATCATTTAAGAAATATGATCTTGGGATCTTATCTGAGTGAATAACATGCACAGCAATCAATCACAAGAGACAAAAGACACAACTATTTTCCTTGGGGAAGCCATAAAGGAGAAAACCCCGCAACTTCCTCAGAGATAGAATGAGCACCAATGCCAACAATAAAACCCAAATACAAAAGATGATCTCCAATAGTTGTTCTCTCTCTCACTTGAGCGAGATTCTTCTCTTTCACCTATGCGCTATAGATGGGTGAGTGTGTGTGACAAATAGAGAGGCTCACTCTCTATTTATACTAGTTTTCGACTTGACAATAACTTACCAGGGCCAACTTCTCTAGGAGAGTCTAATAACCCTAATTCCCCAAAACTATGGGGACTTTACCCCCGACTTACAAAGGAGGGTTAATCTCTATGACTTTAAATGAGTTGATTACATTAATGAATCTCTTGATAGGAACATCGAGGACCATTAAAATACAATATATGAAATATACAAGTGAATACATTCTTAAGTTACAAATACATCAACACTCCCTCTTAACTAGGAAGGTATTCTCTTGACACAATTCATCAGCATAAGTCTTCTTCTCTTGATCATCATCAAAGTTGGATCATCACTGGATCATCATCAAAGTTGTATCATCACTGGATCATCATCAAATATGGATCATCACTAGATCATCATCATCACTACTTCTGCTATCTTGATCAACTGGTGTTATCTCTCAATTCTACTCATCATGGGAAGTTCTACAGAGCTAGCCATTTTTCATGCTAGTTGTAGGCCAAGAATCCATGTAGGTATTCATCTTCTTCAACACTTATATCTAGCCATGGGAGGAACACATCCAACATCCATGTCAGAAAGGCCCTCCCAACACCTACATCTGACCATGGGAGGAACACATCCAGCATCCATGTCATAAAGGCACGCCCAACACTCACATTTGACCATGGGAGGCCCAGCCTATCACCATGTCCAAAAGGCCCAGCACTTACATCTGACCCAGTCAAAAAGGCCCAGCACTTAAATCCTCCAGCATGGTATCTACCATCCACGAAAAAGGCCCAACACTTACATCCTCCAGCATGGTATCTACCATCTAAGGAAAGGCATAGCACTTACATTTGACCCAGTCAGAAAGTCCCAGCATTTACATCCTCCAGCATGGTAGGAAACACTATCTACCATTCGAGGAAAGGCCCAACACTTACATCTAACCCAGTCAGAAAGTCCTAGCACTTATATCTGACCTAGTCAAAAAGGCTCAGCACTTACATCCTCTGGCATGGTATCTAATTACAAGGAAAGGACGTGCACTTACATTTGACCATGGAAGCAACAAATCCTCTCACCATGTCAGAAGGGCTCTGCACTTACATATGACCATGGGATTCTCTCCTACCACCATGTCAGAAGGGCTTTGTACTTACATCTAACCATGGGAGGCCCCGCCTACCACCATGTCAGAAGGGATATACACTTACATCTAACCATGGGAGGAACCAATCCTGCCACCATGTCAGAAGGGCTCAACACTTAAATCCGACCATGGGATGCCCGACCTGCCACCATGTCGAAAATGCTTAGTACTTACATCCAACCATGGGAGGCCTAGCATGCCAACGCGTCAGAAAGGCTCATGGACTCATCACTTCCCCTTGGAAGGAACCTCGATCTTGAGAACATCAAGCTTCTCCCTGAAGTACTCAAACTTCACTCTAGCCATTTCTAGCAAGAATCACATCAGGGTTGATTACGTCCAAGGATAAAATTCAATATTTTCCAGGACGGATTACATCTGAGGACAACCTATAGGACCATTTACGTCTTAGTAACCTACGAGATTTGCCAGGATTTTTATGCTAAGATAGCCTATCCCACCGACTATGCTAGAACTCCCTCTTTCAAGAGATCTCAATCTGGATCACATATTGGAGCTTCACTACTCCTCTATCGGTTGTTCTCAACACCATGCAGGAATCCTTCCTGCTAAACTAAAATATCACACCTAATCTCATACTGAAGCAGCACCCCGAAGTGCTCTTCCTATCAATGGTACTTCCTGCCCAATCTGAATCCACATAACCTTCTAGGTTAATCTTTTGATTTTCCTCATACTTGAGACCATAATCAATTGTAACCTTCAGGTACCTCGGAATATGCTTTTCAACAATCAAGTGAGCATGTCTCATATCTATCAGGAACTGGCTCAATTTGTTCATAGCAAAGCAAATCTCTGGTCTCGTATTCGTCAAGTACACTAATGACCCACTCATCTGACGATACATCATGGCATCAACTGACTCTGATGAAGCATCATTCAATAGCTTCAGGTTTGATGCCATAGGTGTGGCCATGTCCTTGCAGTCCATTATCCTGAACCTCTTTAAGATCTCCACTGCATACTTCCCTTGTCTTAGGAATATTCCATTCATACTCTACCACACCTCCATGCCTAGAAAGTAGTGTATCATACCCAAGTCCTTCAACTTGAACTCGGCAGCAAGTCTCCTTCTTGAAACTTTAATGAGTTCCTCTTTTATGTCAAGAACAAGTCATTGACATATAATAGGAGCATCACTGGTCTTCTACCTTCAACCTTGAAGTAAAGGTTGGAATCCTCTTTACTCTCAGTAAATCCTAGAGCCATCAGTAAGCTTTCCATCCTATCGTACCATGTCGAACCTCAGGATCTTCTGCAGTCACTCCCTCTGAAGTGGATCATCATTATCCCTCTGCCTTTCGTACTCTATATATTGAAACATTATGTACTGGAGTGACAAGTAGCTTCCTATGCTACTAATATTCTATGTATCCATCTAGAGTCACTAGATACCAAGATCCTCTATCTTGAACCTTTTCAAAATTTCTTCTCGCACCCATCTATGAGCTTGTCATCCTCTATAGGCTTTCATATTCAACCTTGTAGCAAAGGTTAAGATCTTCATCACTCTAGGTGATCTTCAAGCTCATAATGTATGTGTTATCCCATGGGTGTCTTCTGAGCTCGTACAAGGCCTTCTTTAATTTGCACACATGAGTCTGCATGTCATGTGTCTTAACTTTTAGTGGATGCAAATGTCTCTTCGTAATCTATGCCTTCTTTCCGTGAGAAGGCTCATGCTACAAATATTTTCTTGTATCCCACGGTGTTGCCATCTACTGCATGTTGGATCTTGTAGATCTGTATCGAAGATACTACATACATCCCTTCAGGTCTCGATACCGCATCCTAGACATCATTCTTCATTTTGGATTATTAGAGTGAATCTTGAACTGTCGTCACTTATTCTTTGGAACAAGTCTCATCCTTCTTTTCTTATAGGCGATTGTACGTGATATTTCCTACAAGTAAAATGCACCAGTTGTATGATTAGAAACATTTCATAATGCATATTTATAATGGAAAATTCTTATGCATAAATATACCAATACAACATTCATCCATATCTCACGGAAACTTTCTAGATTCCTTCCATCTCTGCCATGACATCATTGAGATTGTGCACTAATCCAATATGTCATCAAAGAGGTTTCATTCTAGATAAGTAGAAATGGAGAGTTGTATAGCACCATGGGCTACTTTCCCATAACATGCATAGTAGTAGTATACTGTAATTAATGCAAACATTCTATCATGGATAACACATCAACTGAATATAAAAAAATGCATAACAAAATAATATCATGAAATGACAACTGAATACTTATCTTTATTCGTTTCGTGGGTAGACTCCTTCTTGATCCTTTAGCTTCATCATCTTCTTCATTCCTAACAACATCATTTCTTATCCAAATACTAAGATGGATAAGAGGTTCTTCAAGAATTGATTAATTCATATTCCTCATCACTTGAGGGATATTCTTTGGATGGTGAGAGCTTGATCTTCAGTTTCTCCCATTTTCTCTTCTCCTATTATGAGTCGAGCTTCTTCTTCTGTGCACTCTTCCTAGAGTCTGTTGAAGGTAATCACTTCCTTCTGGCACACATTCCTTGAATGAATGAATCCCATGATCCTAGGAGGCCATTCAAGGTGGTTATCACAATTTATTCATTCTCTACTTCTTCATCCACTGCTTCAAGTTGTTCTTTGATTTGAGAGACCTTTGTAAAGTATGACGGTATGGTCTCTGCATTCTAGATATTTACATTCTTCAACTGGTTTCTCAAAGCCATATTTCGATTTGTGTTCTTCCCTTCAAATAGATTGGTCAAGGAATCAAACATCTGTTTAGGTGTCTTTTATGGAAGACACTTGTGGTATAAGGTGATCCTTGATTGAATCATAAATGATCCTCTTGGCCTTGACCAAGTTCTTCTTGTGTGAGGCTTTAGCCTCATCTCCCTTTGGAACTAGAACCTCTCCATTTATGTAGGTGTCCAATTCATTTTCTTTAAGAAACAATGAGGTCCTATAATTCCATGCTCAAAATTTTTCATCTTCACCAAGCTTGTCATCAATCTGGTGCGATAGGTCATTTTGAAATGAGAACCTCAAATTTAAATAGAAAAAGATTACATCTAACCGATTTGAGGTGTTCATCCTAGTTCTGGATCTGGCTTATCTAGGGTTTGTCAAAGAAAACCTAATTTTCAAAACTTGGAATATTTCAGATATGATTGGATATAAATATGGGCCTCTTCAAGGAGATATTTCCAATGTACTCCTTTTCTGAAAACAGTGGAGGGAAGCTCCTGGAACAGGAAGCCCTAGTTTTCCAATTTCTTCTACAAAAATTCCTGATATTGTTTCTGCAGTATCTCTGAAATTACTACTCCTATGTGTCTAACATTTTGTACTAAGGTAGCCTCATCTATACCCTTTCCAACACCATAGGTTTGAGAAGAATTGGTTTCACCAATTGGGACTTATGATATTTTTCCCAAGGTGACTTATTTTAGGACTGTTTAGCATAGCGAACTTGTACGGACTACCACATGTCATTGTTTCATCATCAAGGTATGAAACATTTAACACAGAAATTAAAGTCCATTCCCTAACTAGAAAATCATGAAAATTTTCATTTGGAACTTCTTACCCCGAGATATAGCAATTCTCCCTACGTGTCATGTTTAGGGATCAATCCTGGAAGAGGCTGGAACCCTGATTTAGAGGAATCATATCTCCTAGAATATAGAGAATCTGAGGCTGACATGTTTACATAGGGTACATCATTATTTTATCTTTGTCCTATTAAAATTTAGGCTCCTAGTCCTTCTTTAATCTTGAGATATAGCAAATGTACCAAAACTACCAATTTTAGTATTTTAGGGTTTTTCAGGCCCGAGGTCAAACTAGGGTTTGAATTTCCCATAATTTTACTTAACCAAAAACTTAGACCTCAAACTTCAATTTTGATGAGAAGAGCAATATTATGCTAGGCTCACTCAAAAATTGCTCTTCTGTAAAAAGCCCTAATTTCCCGCAGCAAAAACTGAAAATGCCCGGAATCAAATTTTGCTTCGACAAAAAGATGCACCCTTCAATGGAGAGTTATCCTAGCCTCCTTTTGTTGATGGATTGTGGAAAGAGACCCAAAAAGTAAGAATCCCTAGATTATGCAGCTGCACAGTGTCTTGTTCATAGGTTATCTCTGATACCATGTTAGATTTTTACCATTTAAGCAATATGATCTTAGGATCTTATCTGAGAAAATAGCATGCACAGCAATCAATCACAAGAGACAATAGACACAAATATTTTCCTCAGGGAAACCATAAAGGAGAAAACCTCACAACTTCCTCAGAGATAGAATGAGCACCAATGGTAGCAATAAAACCAAAAGACAAAAGATGATCTCCAACAGTTGTTCTATCTCTCTCACTTAAGCGAGCTTCTTCTCTCTCACCTATGCGCTATAGTTGGGTGAGTGTGTGTGACAAATAGAGAGGCTCACTCTTTATTTATACTAGTTTTCGACTTGACAATAACTTACCAGGGCCAACTTCTCTAGGAGAGTATAATAACCCTAGTGCCCCACAACTATGGGGACTTTACCCCCAACTTACAAAGGAGGGTTAATCTCTATGAATTTACATGACTTGATTACATTAATGAATCTCCCAATAGGAACATCGAGGACCAATGAAATACAATATATGAAATATACAAGTGAATACATTCCAAAGTTACAAATACATCAACACTCCCTCTAAACTAGGAAGGTATTCTATTGACATAATTCATCAGCACAAGGCTTCTTCTCTTGATCATCATCAAAGCTGGATCATCCCTGGATCATAATCAAGGATGGATCATCACTAGATCATCATCATCATTGCTTATGTTATCTCGATCAAATGGTGTTATCTCTCAATTCTACTCGTCACGGGAAGTTCTACAGAGCCAACCCTTTTTCATGCTAGTTGTAGGCCTGGACTCCATGTAGGTCTACATCTTCTTCAGCACTTATGTCTGACCATGGGAGGAACACATCCAACATCTATGCCAAGAAGTCCCACCCAGCACTTACATCTAACCATAGGAGGAACACATCGAACATCCATGTCAGAAAGGCATGCCCACCACTCACATCTGACCATGGGAAGCCCAGCTTGTCACCATGTCAAAAAGGCCCAGCACTTACATCTGACCCAGTCAGAAAGGCCCAACACTTACATCTTTCGTCATGGTATCTACCATCCAAGGAAAGGCTCAGCACTTACATCTGACCCAGTTAGAAAGGCCCAGTATTTACATCCTATGGCATGGTATCTACCATTCGAGGAAATACCCAACACTTACAACTGACCCAGTTAGAAAGGCCCAGCACTTATATCTGACCCGGTCAAAAAGGCTTAGCACTTACATTCTCCAGCATGGTATCTACCATGTGAGGAAAGGCCCTAAACTTACATCTAACCATGGAAGAAACCAATCCTATCACCATGTCAGAAGGGATATGCACTTACATTTGACTATGGGAGGCCCACCTACCACCATGTCAGAAGCGCTCTGCACTTACATCTGACCATGGGAGGCCCCGCCTACCACCATGTCAGAAGGGATCTTCACTTACATCTGACCATGGGAGGAACCAATCCTGCCACCATGTCAGAAGGGCTTAGCACTTACATCTGACCATGGGAGGCCCAGCCTGCCACCATGTCAGAAAGGCTTAGCACTTACATTCGACCATGGGAGGCCTGGCCTGCCACAGCATCGGAAAGGCTCATGGACTCATCACTTCCCCTTGGAAGGAACCTCGATCTGGAGAACACTAAGTTTCTCCTTCAAGTACTCAAACTTCATTCTGGCCATTTCTAGCATAGAATCACATCAGGATTGATTACGTCCAAGGATAACCTGCGATCTTCGCTAGAACCGATTACATCCGAGAACAACCTATAGGATCGTTTACGTCTGAGAAACCTACGAGCTTCATCAGGATTTTTATGCTAATACAACCTGTCTCACCGACTACGCTAAAACTCCATTTTTTGAGAGATCTTGATCTGGATCACATACTGGAGCTTCACTGCTCCTCTCTTGGTTGTTCTCAGCGCCATGCAGGACTCCTTCCTACTAAACCAAGAGATCACACCTAATCTCATACTGAAGTAGCACCCCAAAGCGCTCTTCCTATCAATGGCATTGTCTACCCAATCCAAATCCACATAACCTTCTAGGTTAATCTTTTGATTCACCTCATACTTGAGCCCATAATCAACTGTACCCTTCAGGTACCTTAGAATATGCTTTGAACAATCAGGTGAACATGTCTCATATCTGTCAGGTGTTGATGTATTTGTAACTTCAGAATGTATTCATCTGTATTTCTTATGTATTGTAACCTGATGTTTATTCCTGGATGTATTTGAGTCATGTCATGCCCCGATGTTTCAATCGGGAAGTTTCTATAATGAGAAAGTCATGTCAAGTCATTGTGGGTAACCCTCCTATTTGTCAAGGGTTAAAGTCCCCACAGTTATGGGACCCTAGGGTTATTAGAATATCCTAGAGAATTCGACCTTAGGTGAGTCATTGTAAGTAGGGGAAATAGTCCCCACCATCTAAGTCAAGGTTAACCCTCCTTGTTGAGCAGAGGGAAAAGTCCCCGCAAGTTGTGGGGCACTAGGGTTATTAGACACTCCAAGAGATGTCGGCTCTAGTAAGTAATTGTTAAGTAAGGCTGACATGTTGGAGTGCACTTCAAGTGAACGAAAGAATATAAATAGAGAGTGAGCCTCTCTATTTATAACACACTCACAACACTTACACTCACTCATTGGGGCACATGAGTGAGAAAGGAGAATCTCTCTCAGTGTGAGAGAGAGAGATAGAAGCTGTGGAGATCATCTTTATGTTTTGGGATTTTCTATTTTGGTGCTGATTTTATCTCTGAGGAAGTTGTAGGGTTTTCTCCTTTATGGTTTCCCTGAGAAGAACTATTTGTGTCTCTTGTCTCTTGTGATGTGCTTATGTTTTATTGCTGTGCTTGTTATTCTCTCAGTTAAAAGATCCTAAGATCATAATGCTAGCTTGAATGATGAAAAACTAACATGGTATCAGAGCTAACCTAAGAAGAAGACATTGTGCAACTACAGAAGCTAGGGCTTCTTACTTTTTGGGTCTCTCTCCACAATCCATCAGTAAAAGTATGCTAGGATGACTCTCCATTGAAGGGTGCATCTTTCTGTCGAAGCAGAATTCGATTCCGAGCATTTTCAGTTTTCGATGTGGAAATTAGGGCTTTCTACAGAAGAGGAATTTTTGAGTGATCTCGGCATAGGATTTTTCTCCTCATCAAAACCGAAGTTTAGAGACCTGGATCAAGAAATTTCGTTGGGTGAAACTCCGGGAAAGTCAAACCCTAGTTTGACCCCGAGCTAGAAAAACCCTAAATACTAAAACTGATAAGTTTTGGTAAATTCACTATATCTAGATATTGACGAAGAATTAGGAGCTGAAAATGGCAGAGGAAAAATAAAAAATACTTATGAACACTGCATCCAAAATTCAGCCTCTGATTCGCTATATTATGGGGGATATGATTTCTCCAAGTTAGGGTTCCATCCTCTTCTAGAATTCATCCCTAAGCAGGACACCTGGGGATAATTGCTACAGATTGGGCTACAGAGGTCCAAATGGAATTCTTGAAGTTGTTCCATAAATTCCATGGAATTTAATTTCGTTGGTCCAAATATCAGACTCAGAAGATGAACCAGTGACACGTGGCATGCCGTACAACTTCACTATTTTGAACAGTCCTGTAACAGGTCACCTTGGGAAAAGGATCCTAAATCCAAAATGGTGAAACCAATTCGGATGAAACCTATGGTGTTGGATCAGGGACATGTGAGGTTACCTCAATACAAAATATCAGACATAGAGGAGTAGTAATTTCGGAGATATCATAGAAACAATAACAGGAATTTCTGCAAAAAAAATTGGAAAACTAGGGCTTCCTGTTTCGGGAGCTTCCCTCCACTGTTTTCAGAAAAGGACTACATTGGACAGCTCCATTTAAAGAGATCTATCTGTCTATCCAATTATATATGAAATATTCCAAGATTTTAAAATTAGGTTTTCTATGACAAACCCTAGATCAACCAGCTCCAGAACCAGGATGGACACCTCAAATCGGTAAGATCTAAATTTCCTTTGCTATTTTCATTTGAGGTTCTCAATTCAAAGTGATCTATCACATCAGCTTGATGATAAGATTGTTTAAGTTGAAAAATTCCAAGCATGGAAGTATATGATCTCCCTGAAGAAATGAATTGGACACCTACATGAGTAAAGAGGCTCCAGTTCCAAAGGGAGATGAGGCTCAAATCCTTACATAAGAAGAACTTGGTCAAGGCCAAGAAGATCACCGTTGATTGAATCACGGATCAACTTGTACCATAAATTTCTTTCCTAAAAGACACCAAATATGTTTGATTCCTTGACCAAGCTATCTGAAGGGAAGAACATAAATCAGAAGATGTCTTTGAGAAAACAAGTTGAAGAATGTGAAGATCCAGAGTGCAGAACAACTTGAAGTGGTAGAATAAAAAGAGGAGAATGCAGAAGTGGTGATAGCCATCTTGAATGGCCTCCTAGGATCATGAATCCATTCATGCGAGGAATGTGTGCTAGAAGAAAGTGATTACTTTCAGTAGACTCTAGGAAGAAGAAGAAACTTGACTCATAAGAAGAGAAGAGAAGATGGGAGCAACTGAAGATCAAGCTCTCACCATCCAAAGAATACGAAGGACTCAACTCTTGAAGAACCTCTTGTCCATCCTAGCATTTGGATAAGAAACGATGCTATTATGAATGAACAATACGATGAAGCTAAAAGATCAAGAAGGAGTCTACCTATGAAACAAATAAAGATAAGTATTCAATTGTCATTTCATGATATTGTTTTGTTATGCATTTGTTTGTATTCAGTTGATGTATTATGCATGATAGGATGTTTGCATTAACGATAGTCTACTACTAATATGCATGTGATGGGTAAGTAGCTCATGGTGCTATACAACTCTCCATTGCTACTTATCTAGAATGAAACCTCTTTGCTGACATATTGGATTAGTGCACAATCTCAATGTTGTCCTGATAGAGATGGAAGGCATCTAGAAACTTTCCATGAGATATGGATGAATGTTGTATTGGCTAAATTAGTTTCATGAACATATATTTATGCATAAGAATTTTCCATTATGAATATACCTTATGAAATGTTTCTAACCATACAAATTCATTTGAATTGTAGGAAAGATCGCATACATAATCACCTACAAGCAAACAAGGATGAGACTTGTTCCAAAGAACAAGTGACGACAGTTCAAGATGAAGAATAATATGATGAATGCAGCGACATCATTGATGCAGAACCTTCCAGCTATGAAGAAGTAACCAAGAAGAAATGGAAGACCAGTTTAAGAAGAATGATACAGTAGATGGAAACATCGTAGAAATCAAGATTCGTAGCACAATCCTTCTCACGAAAAGAAGGCATAAACTACAAAGAGACATTTTTAGCCAGCTGGATGAAGATCTTAACCTTTTCTACAAGGTCGAAGATGAAAGTCTACACACTATATGGATACATAGAATATTAGTAGCATAGGAAGATACTTGTCACTCCAGTACAAAATGCTTCAATGCATAGAGTATAGAAGATAGATGGAGTATGATGCTCTGCTTCAGAGGGAGTACAGAAGATCTTGAGGTTCGACATGGTACGACAGGATGGATAGATTACTGATGACTCTAGGCTTTACTGAGAGTAAAGTGGATTCCAACCTTTGCTTCAAGGTTGAAGGCGAAAGACCAGTGATGCTCCTGTTATGTGTCAATGGACTATTTTCTAGGCATGGAGGTGTGGACAAAATAAGTATGCAGTAGAGATCCTAAAGAGGTTCAGGATGATGGACTGCATGACCACGCCTATGGCATCGAAATTGAAGCTATTGAGTGTTGCTTCATTAGAGACAGTTGATGCCATGATGTATCATCAGATGATTGGTTCCTTGATGTACCTGATGAATACGAGACCAGATATTTGGTTTGTTGTGAACACATTGAGACATGTTCGCCTAATGGTTGCAAAGCATGCAGTAAGGTACCTGAAGGGTACAATTAATTATGGGCTCAAGTATGAGGTGAATCAAAAGATTATGTGGATTCGTATTGAGCAGGAAGTTCCATTGATAGGAAGAGCACTTCAGGATGTTGCTTTAGTATGGGATCAGGTGTGATCTCTTGGTTTAGCAGGAAGCAATCATGTGTGGCACTGAGTACAGCTGAAGCAGAGTATGTCGTAGCTTGTTCAGCTAGTTGTGAAGTAGTATGGCTGGGGAAGCTACTGTCTTATATATTTGATCTCCAGTTGGATGCTACTTGTGACAACCAGAGTTGTGTGAAGTTGTCAGAGAATCCAGTGTTCCATGACAAGTCGAATCATATCAAGATCAAGTATCACTATATCAGGGATATGGTGCAGAGGGGAGTAGTGAAGCTCCAGTATGTTGCGACGAAGGAACAGATAGCTGATGTATTGATGAAGCCATTGGCTAAGGTGAATTTTGAGTACTTTAGGGAGAAGCTTAGTGTTCTCCATATCGAGGTTTCCTCCAAGGGAAAGTGATGAGTCCCATATCCATTCTGATGTGATAGAGGGATGTGTTCCCACTTGATCAGATGTAAGGGATGAACTATTCTGTCGTGGCTAAAGGATTAGGTTCCTTCCATGTCAGATGTGAGTGTTGGCCATTCTAATGAGTAGGTCAGATGTAAGGGCAACTGCCATTCTAGGAATGGAGGCACCTGGTCAGTTACCAGGTAGCTCAATCTGGGACTGGGGGCCATTCTGATGCGATGGTAGGATTAGTTCCTCCATAATCAGATGTGAGTGCATGCCCTTTCTGATGCGATGCTTCATGCATGGTCAGATTGTAAGTGCAGAGCCCTTTCTGATGCGGTGCTTCGTGCATGGTCAGATTGTAAGTGCTGAGCCCTTTCTGATGCGGTGCTTCGTGCATGGTCAGATTGTAAGTGCTGAGCCCTTTCTGATGCGGTGCTTCGTGCATGGTCAGATTGTAAGTGCTGACCCTTATCGATGTGGTGCTTTCGAGCATGGTCGACTATAAGTGTTGTGCCTTTCTAACAGGATGAGGTTGGATGTAAGTGCAGAGCCTTTCTGATGTAATGTGCTTGCACATGGTCGAATATAAGTGCTAAGCCTTTCTGACAAGATGAGTTCAGATGTGAGTGCTAAGCCTTTCTGACAGGATGAGGTCAGATGTGAGTGCTGGGTGTGCCTTTCTGACAAGATGAGGTCAGATGTAAGAGTTGGGCGGGCCATTCTGACTTAAGTGTCAGATATAAGCATTGATGAAGACCTACATGAAGGGTAGGCCTACAGGATTGACTCTGTAGAACTTCCCGTGACAAGAATAATTGAGATAGCACCATTATGAGATAGCATATGATGATGATCCAGACTTGATGATGATCCAGATCAAGTGATCCAGATGTGTTGATCCAGACTTGATGATGATCCAGATCAAGTGATCCAGATGTGTTGATCCAGACTTGATGATGATCCAGATGTGATGATACAGACTTGATGACGATCCAGATCAAGTGATCCAGATGTGATGATCCAGACTTGATGACAGTCCAGATCAAGTGATCCAGATGTGATGATCCAGACTTGATGACAGTCCAGATCAAGTGATCCAGATGTGTTGATCTAGACTTGATGATCCAGTAGTGATGATCCAGATCAAGTGATGATCTAGAATTTATGATGATCCAGATCGAGTGATGATCCATATCCATATGAAGATGATGAGAGCTTGACTATGATTCAGATGATACAGAGAAGAAGACTTGTGCTGATAAATTGTGTCGAGAGAATACCTTCCTAGTTAAGAGGGAGTGTTGATGTATTTGTAACTTCGAAACGTATTCATCCGTATTTCTTATGTATTGTAACCCGATGTTTATTCTGGGATGTATTTGAGTCATGTCATGCCCCGATGTTTCGATCGGGAAGTTTCTATAATGAGAAAGTCATGTCAAGTCATTATGGGTAACCCTCCTATTTGTCAAGGGTTAAAGTCCCCACAGTTATGGGGCCCTAGGGTTATTAGACTATCCTAGAGAATTCGACCTTAGGTGAGTCATTTTAAGTCAGGGCAATAGTCCCCACCATATAAGTCAAGTTTAACCCTCCTTGTTGAGCAGAGGGAAAAGTCCCCACAAGTTGTGGGGCACTAGGGTTATTAGACACTCCAAGAGATGTCGGCTCTAGTAAGTAATTGTTAATTGAGGCCGACATGTTGGAGTGCACTTCAAGTGAACAAAAGAATATAAATAGAGAGTGAGGCCCTCTATTTATAACACACTCACAACACTTACACTCACTCATTGGGGTGCATGAGTGAGAGAGGAGAATATCTCTCAGTGAGAGAGAGAGAGAGACAGAAGCTATAGAGATCATCTTTATGTTTTGGGCTTTTCTATTTTGGTGTTGATTATATCTCTGAGGAAGTTGCGGGGTTTTATCCTTTATGGTTTCCCCGAGAAAAATTCTTTGTGTCTCATGTCTCTTGTGATGTGCTTATGTTTTATTACTGTGCTTGTTATTCTCTCAGTTAAAAGATCCTAATATCATAATGCTAGCTTGAATGATGAAAAACTAACATCAGGAACTGGCTCAATGTGTTTACAGCAAAGAAAATATATGGTCTCGTATTCGTCAAGTACATCAATGACCCACTCATCTAACAATACATCGTGGCATCAACCAACTCTGATGAAGCATCACTTAATAGCTTCAGGTTTGATGCCTGGTAGGTGTGTCCATATCCTTGCAGTCCGTCATCCCGAACCTCTTCAGGATCTCCACTTCATAATTCCCTTGTTTAAGGAATATTCCATTCATACTCTACCACACCTACATTCCTAGAAAGTAGTGTCTCATACCCAAGTCCTTCATCCTGAACTCGGCAGCAAGTCTCCTTCTTGCAACTTTAATGAGTTCCTCTTTTCTATCCGGAACAAGTCATTGACATATAACAGGAGCATCACTGGTCTTCTACCTTCAACCTTGAAGTAAATGTTGGAATCCTCTTTACTCTCAATAAATCCTAGAGCAATCAGTAAGCTTTCCATCCTATTGTACCATGTCGAACCTCAGTATCTTCTGCAATCACTCCCTCTAAAGTGGAGCATCATTCTCCCTCTTCCTTTTGTACTCTATGTATTGAAACATTATGTAATGGAGTGAAAAGTAGCTTCCTCTGCTGCTAATATTTTGTGTATCCATCCAAGGTCACTGGATACCAAGATCCTCTATCTTGAACCTTTTCAAAAGTTATTCTCACACCCATATGTGAGCTTATCATCCTCTATAGGATTTCATATTCAACCTTGTAGCAAAGGTTAAGATCTTCATCACTCTAGGTGATCTTCAAGCTCCTCATGTATGTGTTATCCCATGGGTGTCTTCTGAGCTCGTACAAGGCCTTCTTTAATTTGCACACACAATTATACATGTCAAGTGTCTTAACTTTTAGTGGCTACAAATGTCTATTTGTAGTCTATGCCTTCTTTCCATGAGAAGCCTCATGCTACGAATCTTTCCTTGTATCCCATGATGTTGCCATCTACTGTATGTTGGATCTTGCAGATCCTTATGGAATATACTACATACATCCCTTCAGGTCTCGATACCACATCCTGAACATCATTCTTCATTTTGGATTATTAGAGTGAATCTTGAACTAACCTCACTTGTTCTTTGAAACAAGTTTCATCCATCTTTTCTTGTAGGCGATTGTACGTAATCTTTCCTACAAGTCAAATGCACCAGTTGTATGATTAGAAAAATTTCATCATGCATATTCATAATGGTAAATTCTTATGCATAAATATATAATCATGCAAGTATTTTAACCAATACAACATTCATCCATATCTCACGTAAACTTTCTAGATTCCTTCCATCTCTACCATGACATCATTGAGATTGTGCACTAATCCAATATGTCAACAAAGAGGTTTCATTCTAGATAAGTAGCCATGGAGAGTTGTATAGCACCATGGGCTACTTACCCATAACATGCATAGTAGTAGTATACTGTCATTAATGTAAATATTCTATCATGCATAACACATAAACTGAATATAAAAAAATGCATAACAAAATAATATAATGAAATGACAATTGAATACTTATCTTTATTCGTTTCGTGGGTAGACTCCTTGATCCTTCAACTTCATCATCTTCTTCAATCGTAACAACATCATTTCTTATCCAAATGCTAAGACGGATAAGAGTTTCTTCAAGAATTGATTCCTTCATATTCCTCATCATTCGAGGGATATTCTTTGGATGGTGAGAGCTTGATCTTCAGTTTCTTCCATTTTCTCTTCTCTTATTATGAGTCGAGCTTCTTCTTGTGTTCACTCTTCCCAGAATATGTTGAAGGTACTCACTTCCTTATGACACACATTCCTTGAATGAATGAATCCCATGAACCTAGAAGGACATTCAAGGTGGTTATCACAATTTCTTCATTCTCTACTTCTTCATCCACTGCTTTGAGTTTTTCTTTGATTTGAGAGACCCTTGTAAAGTATGCTTGTATGGTCTCTAAATTCTGGATCTTTACATTCTTCAACTGGTTTCTCAAAGTCATCTTTCGATTTGTGTTCTTCCCTTCAAATAGATTGGTCAAGGAATCAAACATCTATTTAGGTGTCTTTTAGGGAAGACACTTGTGGTATAAGGTGATCCTTGATTGAATTAGCAATGATCCTCTTGGCCTTGACCAAGTTCTTCTTGTGTAAGGCTTAAGCCTCATCTTCCTCTGGAACTGGAACCTCTCCACTTATGTAGGTGTCCAATTCATTTTCTTCAAGAACCAGTGAGATCCTATAATTCCATGCTCGAAAGTTTTCAGTTTCACCAAGTTTTTCATCAATCTAGTGTGATAGGTCATTTTAAAATGAGAACCTCAAATTTAAATAGCAAAAGATTAGATCTTACCGATTTCAGGTGTTCGTCCTAGTTCCAGATCTGGCTTATCTAGGGTTTGTCAAAAAAACCCTAATTTTCAAAACTTGGAATATTTCATATATGATTGGATATAAATATGGGCCTCTTCAAGGAGAGTTGTCCAATGTACTCCTTTTCTAAAAACAGTGGAGGGAAGCTCCCAGAATAGGAAGCCCTAGTTTTCCAATTTCTTCTACAGAAACTCTTGATATTTTTTCTGTAGTATCTCTGAAAGTACTATTCCTCTGTGCCTAAAATTTCATACTAAGGTAGCCTTGTCTATACTCTTTCCAACACCATGGGTTTGAGAAGAATTGGTTTCACCGATTGGGACTTATGATAGGTTTCCCAAGGTGACTTATTTCAGGGTTGTTCATCATAGCGAACTTGTACAGACTGCCATGTGTCACTGTTTCATCATCAGGGTATGAAATATTTAACACATAAATTAAAATCCATTCCCTAACTGGAACATCTTTCAAAATTTCATTTAGAACTTCTTAGCCCGAGATATAGCAATTCTCCCTGGGTGTCCTGTTTAGGGATCAATCCTGTAATAGGCTGGAACCCTTATTTGGAGGAATCATATCTCCCAGAATATAGCAAATATGAGGCTGAAATGTTTACACAGGATACATCAGTATTTTATCTTTGGCTTGTGAAAATTTAGTCTCCTGATCCTTCTTCAATCTCAAGATATAGTGAATGTACCAAAACTACCATTTTTAGTATTTTAGGGTTTTTCAAGCCCGAGGTCAAACTAGGGTTTGAATTTCTTGAAGTTTTACTCAACCAAAAAGTTATACCTTGGTCTCTAAACTTTTATTTTGATGAGGAGAGAAATCATATGCTGGGCTCACTCAAAAATTGCTCTTCTATAAAAAGCCCTAATTTCCCGCAGCAAAAACTGAAAATGCCCATAATCAATTTATGCTTCGACAGAAAGATGCGCCTTTCAATGGAGAGTTATCCTAGCCTCCTTTTGCTGATGGATTGTGAGAGAGACCCAAAAATTAAGAATCCCTAGATTCTGCAGCTGCACAGTGTCTTCTTCTTAGGTTAGCTCTGATACCATGTTAGAATTTTATCATTTAAGCAATATGATCTTAGGATCTTATCTGAGAGAATAACATGCACAACAATCAATCACAAGAGACAATAGACACAAATATTTTCCTCGAGGAAACCATAAAGGAGAAAACCATGCAACTTCCTCAGAGATAGAATGAGCACCAATGGAAGTAGTAAAACCCAAAGACAAAAGATGATCTCCAACAATTGTTCTCTCTCTCACTTGAGCGAGCTTCTTCTCTCTCACCTATGCGCTATAGCTGGGTGAGTGTGTGTGACAAATAGAGATGCTCATTCTCTATTTATACTAGTTTCTGACTTGACAATAACTTACCAGGGCTGACTTCTCTAGGAGAATTAATAACCATAGTGCCCCACAATTATGGGGACTTTACCCTAGACTTACAAAGGAGGGTTAATCTCTATGACTTTACATGACTTGATTACATTAATGAATCTCCCGATACGAACATCGAGGACCAATGAAATACAATATATGAAATATACAAATAAATACATTCTGAAGTTACAAATACATCAACATTTAAATATTAAACCAGCGATGCGTTAATCCCCTTTCAATACAAGAAAAAAATGTTGTTATATAAAAAAAGGGAAATGATTATGCGCTCACCATTTCAAACACCTCAATGTGGTTAGGGAGTGAACTCCTCAGTGTAGTAAAAATATTAAAGCTTCGATGTGTTAATCCCCTTTCAATACAAGAAAAAATGTTTTTGCATAAATATATGACAATGAGCATTGTGTTCCCCACATGAAATGCCCTGGTATATTTAAAGAGTGAACGCACTGGTGTAGAGAAAATATTAAAGCATTGAGGTGTGAATCCCCTTTCGATATGGGAAAAAAATGTTGTTATATAAAAATATGGCAATGATGATGCATTCATCACATACAATGCCATGGTGGGTACGTAAATGTAACACACCATAGCTAGCCCAAAAACCCATAGGCCACGAATAATTTTTTTTTTAAATAACATAGACAATGTGCTAGATGCTTTTATACACGCCAGTGCGTTATGTGTATTGCAGCACCGAATCAAGTAAAATTATTATAAAAAAATCGCATAAATAATTTTAATATTTTTCTACAAATACAGTGCATTTGTAGAAAATGACAACATCATTGCATAACACAAGACGACACACAGGATAAGGGATAAGTTAAAAATTATTTATGTTTAATTTAAAATGACATGCCCCATTTTTTATATTTTTTATATTACATAAAAGTGTGTTTGTATTCTTATGAAGCACCAGAGCACCAACTAGAGGAACGACATGAAGCGTACCGGTATCGAGCGCGCCGATTAAAGGTTAAATAAAAATAATTACTAGAAAAAAACTATTAATTTTTTCCATTATGCAATGTTCTTTATCTCTCAAGCACTGATTCCACCTTTTCCTCCTTAAAATGCCTTGCTAATGATGCTCCTTTTACCTGTATTTCTCTTGTCCATTACCCGGTACGTGTTTTTGAATTTTGCTAAACGATGGGCTAAAAAAAATTGGACTACATGGAAAACTCTCCAGGTAATGTTTTTGTTCCTCTTTGTTTGTCCTATGAGAAAATCTCTAGGTAATCTCTTTGTTTTCTTCTAACTTAAACTTTTAGCACATTAAAATTTGGAATTAAGCTTGAATTTTCATTGTTTAAAAAAAAATCGTGTGGTGTGTTCGCATGCATTGGCTTGCACCGCGAGTCAGTGCACATTGTAAAATTACATTGTGCGCCGAAAGCGATGTGCTAATGGATGATGAACATTGTGCACCATCACACAGTGCGATATATACTATAGCTCACTGTGCCAGGTTATTTAAAATTATAAATCATAAAATGGTGTTGTCATCTTTATCAATGCACTGGTGTGTTCAATGACTTGCAATACCACATATGCGCTCACCACTGCTAAATGCACTACACCATAAAACAGTGCAGTCAATTATAGAGCACCGCCACATATAAATTAAAAAAATTATATAACAACCTGGTGCATTCTTGGCATTTAGCACAACGGTGCCATTTAATTTAAAATTATAAATCATAAAACAATACTGTAATTTATATCGACACATCAATGCATTCAATGACTCGCATTGCTCCCAATACACTCATCATCGCTAAACCAACTACATTGTTTAACAGTGCACTGAATTTTAGAGCGCCAACACATATAAAATAAAAATGTATTTATCAATCTGGTGCATTCAAGGTATATAGCGCACTAGTTCCATTTAATTTAAAATTGTAAATTATAAAATGGTGTTTTAATCTATATCAATGCATTAGTTTGTTCCCTGCCTCGCACTGCAAACGATGCTCCTGCCATCGATAAAACAATCGCATCATACTATGGTGCACTAAATTATAGAGAATCGCCACATATGAATTGAAAAATTAATATAACAATCAGGTGTGTTCATGGTATAAAGCACACCGATGCACTATATTACATGAGGTGCACAGATACATGTGTACCATTTTAAATTTTATTACAACGAATGCTTGTGGTGGGATACTTTATCAAAGCACGTCAAAAAATATTACTTAGAAATTAAAATTGACATTTCGGTGTGTTACTTTACAATGCACCAGCGCTTGCGGTGTTGAAACATTTGGCATGTGCACCGATGCTTTCAGTTTATGGAAGAACCAGTGCTTTTTTTCTTAGGGGAGCATTTTTGTAGAGGAAAGTGTTCCTATTTCCGGGAGTTAAGAGACCATCAACATACTAGGTTTGAAAGATAGATGCATATAGTTCTGCAAGTAAATGTAAACAAGATTCAAAGATCAGATAGGTTCATACCTTAATCCAATGAAGGTTGATCCAAGCAGCCCTTCAATCTTCCTCTTGCTCCTCTTGCTCCAAGAGACCTGCAAAACAAACTTAATCTTCCTTCAACCAATTTGACTATATGAAAGGAGATTATGTTCAATGAAACATGAAACACTAATCTGATAGACAACTCATACAGTCATAAATAGAGATTCAATATACAAGACACATTGATTGGAAGAAGAATAGCATCGCATCTTTATTAATCATGGAAGAAGTACAAAGATTACCTTCTCCTCAAGCTAGGCACTTCATGAAACCTTGATCTAGTTCTTCTGCTTATCTTCTCCAAGGAACTCAGCCTCCAATCTCTGCAACCCAAGGAAATGACATCTAGGGAAAAGGTTGGGGGGATGAGAGTCACAATTCCTCTAGCATAACAATGCAAAGGTTCAAGTCCCCTCTCATGGACCTCTCTCCATCTATTTATACATTTATGAATATATAGGGTAGAATAAAAAGTATTTACAACCAAAGGAGTCAGTTGCATAACCACCAAAACTACCCAAAATTCAAGAAACATTCATTTTTTGACATGTATAGGACAAAGTCGTGGGTTTCAAAGACAACAATCCCAAATACAAAAACAAAATCGCGAGTTGTAGTAATAAGAGTCTTGAATGCAAGAGGAATTCACGCTTTAAACTTCATAATAGTCACGAATATCATAGAGTAACCGCGGTTACAAATACAAAAGTATAACCGCAAGTACCATGAAGGAAAAGTCATGGTTATGTCAAAAAATCTCATTTTTAGGGTACTTTTGGGAATTTTCAGGATTTTAGTCTTCTGTAAAGTTTTTCTTAACTCATATACCTTTCCAACGGTCTCGAGAATAGGTAAAACAGAGTTATAGAAGTTGAGATATGGATCCTCCAATATAGGTGTTCTTTCAGTGACTTTCAATGATTTTCATGAAGTGTCGACATGTGATGAAATCATGGGAAAGTGGTCACAGCAAGAGATGTGTCATTTTGGGCTATATCAAACACTGGAATTGTTCTGAGATTAACTAGTTGTGTTCTAGCAGTGCGTTGTATTATTATATACACACTACATTGTTGCTAGTCATGCTATGAACACATTGGTTATTTGTATGTATACAATGCACTATGTGTATTTTTATATGAAAATAGGTATTATAAGCGGTGTGTGACTTATAGGTGGCACACCGTTGACAGTGCATATGAGCTAATATGCACTGTGAGCGGTACTAGACTGTTTTTTAGGAGCAACAAGTTGGAAATTCAAGTTTTTTTAGATAAAGATATGATTTCTTATTTATAAATAAAAAAAATCATGTTTTATATAATAGATTGATGTATTTTATATGTTAATTAGAGACTTCAATGTAGAGACAAACACTAGTAGTAGCAACAACACACTGACAATTACAATGTTTGACGGTTATGGGAGGCTCAAGAGAGGGAGAGGAATTTGTACCATCGCCCCACTACACAGACTCGAGGCCTCTTTAGGGAAGTAGGCCTCCTCAAGTTCTATGAGGAGGATACATCCCTCAAGGAGAAATATTCTATTTTGACACAGTTTATCTATCGGTAGGATCACCAGAGATAGGCCTTTTGTGTGGCTCATGATAAATGGTTCCATCCCACTGAGGAGGATATATATTTTATCACATGTCTATCTAGGAGAGGGGAGGATTTTCCCTAGTTCCTTGATGTTTGAGCTAGTACAGCAATTGAGAGTAATATCTTCTACTCTCATAGATATATCAATGATGTCATCATTCATCCAACCAATTTTTAGGTTTACAGTGGAAAAATACACAACCATTCTTCCTGTAGAGAGGATGTTAGGTGTCTCTCATTGTTGATGACCACCATTGATGGGTAGTGCATGAGCTACCCTCTATTGTTCTATGTTGATTCTTTAGTCTAGAAGTTGAGATGCATTCGATGGTCTGCCATTTTTTTGTGACAATTTTGTTTCCACTTACAAGATGTCGTGCACAATTCTAGGGAAGGCTTAACTTCCCTTTTGGTTCAGAGTTGTTTTGTTTATTTTTTTAGAGGTTTTTTCCCACAAAGCCTTTGTTTGATTGTCACCCTCCTAGGTCGTTAAGTGAGGCATGTATGCATATTTGGGGCTAGATGATGCCAAAGAGGGGTTATTCAAAGTTTCTTGCAAGGATTATCAAAGAGATATTGGGATCACATTCTATCCCTAGTTTTGTTTCCTTACGCCAGGTTGGATTGGAGAATATGTACAAACATCCTCTTCACCTAGGATGAGCCAATAGATTCTATAGGTAATATTAGTGTTTTGTTTAAATAAATCTAATTTATTTTTATTGTCTTTCTTAATGAGAATAAAATTTATTCTATTTTTCTTAATGAAATTATCTAATTATTTTTTTCTATTATATATTTTATAGATATTGGAACCTATGTTAGGGAGATACCTCGCCAACCTCCTAATGTGGAGATGGATAAGGCTGTGGAGAATCATGCTCATGAGTCGTAGATACTTGGCATGCGAGTTAGGATCGATGTCAGGTACATACTAGATTTGACTAGAAGATTGTGTAAGATGATGACTCGACAGGGAGTCTACCATATTTTAGTCTGTGACATCATGCGATACCCAGAGCTCACAATGATCTTGAGGGACCTTCCTCACAATATGAGACTCCTTATGCATGATATTGTTAGATTTATAATGCTTATCACAGAGTTCAGGGTTGACCACACTTCACCTTATGACACTTCATCCAGTCACCACACTGAATCCATACACACTTGTAATGTTACCAAGTCTGATATGCAGACCTGAACACTAACTAATGCTGCAAATTAAATAAAATTCCTGATATTAAATTACACCCACTCATTGAATCTTCAGACTAGGTAATTCAAGGTCTTTTTACTGGGAAAATTTGCAGGAAAATGAGTAGGAAGTGGGAATCAACCAATATTAAGTACATAATAGTGAATTCCTTTCCCCTAACACATTTATATCGGGGACCATTCAGGTTTCAGAGTCTGTTATGCAGAAACCTACTCCCACGCTTCTGGGTCACCCAACCGTGAAACTAGGGAAATTCCTTCCGTCCTTTAGACAAAGGGCTGGGGAAAAAGTGAAGAGGTTTTATCAAGACTTTTGATAGCAGAATATATGATTTTGAACAGTTTCTAACGTATCTATAGTTGTCTAGAGAGTTTAGGAAAGAACTGGGAATTTTAGGCAATTTTGGCCTAATGAGACCCTACGCAATGGAGGATCCAAAATCAATATACGAACTAAAATAAATTATAATATGAAGTTATGTATGGGTATATGCATCTTTCAGAGGTCCATAGAAACTTTAAAAACTGTATTTGAGTGGATAGAACTCATTTTATAGCAAAAATCGTAAAACTAGTGTTCTAGCGAAGGTGCAAAATTAAGCATAGAATTCGTAACCGATTGACTTCAATGCAGGAAATGAAATCTGAAAGAAATTAATATAGATTCAATGGAAATATATAATAATTTATACTCATTCCCATACCCTTTTCTTTCTCATTATTTCACTAAGTGATCAATTCCCCCCCCCCCTCCCATTACAATGACAAATTAATCTTTCATGAGAAACTAAGAAGGTAAACTTCAGGGACAGAATTATTTCGACCTGAGAAATATAAATGACAAAGTTTATAATCTGTTATACATCAGAGATCATTGGATATACTGACCATTACATACAAGGACTCCAAAATTATGGGTAGGAGGCCCAAAATATGACAAGATGAAGGCTAGGAGCGTAGGTGAGGCTTGGGATTCAATGGAGCTCGACTTGGCTGAGATGGAGGATGCAAAATATGTCTGATATGACCTTCAATGGCTGAACCTCAAGCTCTCCATACCTGCAAGGAGAAGAAATGGATATGAAGGAGTGGGAAGGGAAGGTTTGGGGCTCAACTACCAAGTGTTTGAGGCACATCACTCAGAAATGCATGCTCACATAAGCATATATCAATAAACACATCAACCAAACTATGTGAATGAGCTTGAATTTTTCTTTAATAGAACTATGGGTGACCTTTTTAGCAAGTAGAGGCAATAGGTTACCTCTGAGAGAAATTCAACATCCAAATCCCTAACCCTAGCCATGTCATGGGCCCTCCTTGAGAAAATTGGAATGTAAGGGCCATGTGGATATGTTTCCATGTCTAATTCATCCATATGACTTATAAATTCACCCTCCTTAGTCAAAGAGTTGCTAATTTCATCCCTTACAACTTTTATGCTTTTCCCTAGTTTTGGGACTGAGTATCCAAAACGAAACAATGCCCTCCTTTGTCAAAACTTTCATGCTTTTGTTCTGATAGCTTTTCTGAGTCTCCAAAAGGAAACTGTACCCTCCTTTGCCAAAACTTTCATGCTTTTGTTATGAAAACTTTTTTCATAGATTTTGGGAACTTTCCCTTTTCTCTCTGAATTCTTTTTTCATTAAGTTTCCACTTTCTTAATCTCCTCCCTTAGCAAGTTGGATTTCTAATAAATATTAGCAAGTTGGATTTCCAATAAATATTTGCACAATAAATATTATTGATAAATAAAAACTAAATACACGCCTCAATAATGTTTATTTAGCAACTTTCTCCTAGGATAAGTAATTAATGCCTCGTAAATAATATTTGGACAAAATTCCCTAGGTTAGGTAATTAATGCATATTTGACCCCGCAACAATTTTATGTCCAAAAATATGGGGACATGACAGTCCTCCCCTCCCAAATATGCTTGTCCTCAAACAAAAGGACTCCAGAGTGATGTAAATTTTTCAACCATGTAGGAGAACTGGAGCATGAACTCATGTGCAAAAAAATGTTGACTTGCTTCATTAAGCCAGCATGTAAAGTTTCTCAAAAACAAGCAATACCAGGGTCCCATTGCTTGCATTACACCCCCTTCAGTGAGAATTCCTTCAACACAACTTATCAGACAAAAATATGTCTGGATCCCATTTCCTCAACTGTAAGTATCCAAAGTGTTGGAGACATTTACCCACCATGCACACTTAATTTGGTCAATTTGACCTTGTTAAACCACTATCCTAAGTTTTATTGACTTAATTGACATCAAAGGAGCATTGTATGACATCAGCATGAGCGCACCCATGCCTACCTTCAGTCAAGGAGGCCAACTAAGCCTTCTCCTTCATTCGGGGAGGCTAACTACAGCACTCCGGGGGTGATCTGAGTGTCATAAATTCACCTAATTGATAACTGATGGTTACAATCAGTTAACCTGAGTGGTAAAGGAGCCTCCATTCATTATATTAATTATTTTATTAATATTTAATGAACTGGAGTCAACAAGGATGCCTCCAACCACCTTTGATGGCCAGTTTGACTTCAGTTAACCTCATCAGGGTTAATTTGAGTTATTGATGTGATACCACTTATTGGTTGGCATGCAGTGACGTGTTTGAGCTACTTTTAGTTAGACTCAGTCATTCATTGCACTCTGACTTCAGTTAGGACTCAGTTGAGTCAATCGACACTTGATCAGTTGGTTAACTAGTGTGTTTACTATGGCTTACAGTCAGTTAAGCTACACCCATTCATTCAATTTGAAAGACCTCCTTGGGAATTATAATTGTCTTGGAATTCATGCATCTTGCATGATCATTGTATTGCATTATTCATTATTCATTTGATTATACAAAGCTGCTACTTCCATTGCAGCACCATTTTGCCAATTTTATGCTTAATTGCCTGAATTCTTTGTGAGACTATGTTTTCAGTCCCTAGACCACTGTGAAAAATTAATATGGTATCAGAGATCACAGTGGGATGAAGCTCAGATCTCTCAAAAACAAGGTTTTTGACAGATCTTGCATGAAAAATTGAGCAAAAGCTCAAAAATCCAGCACTACACTAGAAGCCAAGGCTTACCACTTAATACCCCAAGTTAAGGAATTGTTGGTCAAGATTGCTTGATCAACTATGCTTGGTGTGATTAAAGCCTAAAATGTGTAGGTTGTTCGACCTTATGGTGCCCCTTTTGTTGTGATTTGTAGGTTTTAACAGGTGAAAGCATTCACTCCAGTAGTTTGAAATGGCTTCTTCCATAGAACTCTTGACTCCGATCAATTTAAATTCATAGAAAGGAGACATGGAGATCCAGATAAATGCCAGAGAACTCTATAGGGTCACTATGGACACTGAAGAAGAGCCTTCTTCTGTGACAAACAAAGCTAGATTCTTGAGAAAGAAAGATGAAGCATTCAGATTCTTGTGCCTCTCTGTTTCCTGGGATCTTCTTTTCCATCTCTCGGAATTGAAGACTCCAAAGGAAATTTGGGACAAATTGGAAACCCTATATGGAAAGCAGGATGATTTGAGAGTATACCATCTTGAAAACGAGTTTATGTCTCTCCAGCCTTCCAATTTCGAGACCTTAAATGATTTTTTCACAAAGTTCAAGCACATTGTCTTACTATTGAAGCAATATAAGGTGGAGAATGACGATGATAATCTCATCCTCGCCATACTCTCCAAAATTGGAGCTGATTATTCGATGTTTTTATCTACATTCATTGTGAAGAAGCTCACAACTCCTGGATGGAAGATGCCTTCACTCAATGCCTTCATTGAGTCCCTAATAAGTGAACATGATAAGCTTGTCCAGATGGGGATCATCATATCCTCCCATGATCAAGCCCTCCATGTCTCGGGGCCCAAAGATCTGAAGGGTAAAGGAAAGCAACAGAAGAACCCAAAAACCAAATTAGAAGCTCCTAAGCCTAAAGTTGAAAAACAGCAGCATGAAGAGCCTTCTAGATCAAAGAAGAACAAAGGAAAAGGGCATCATGGGAAGGAAAAAGTCAAGTGTTCATACTGTGGGAAGGGATTCCACCATGAACATGCCTGCATGAAAAAGAAACTTGATGAAGCTACTTCTCTTCTTGAGAAAAATCACATCAATCTTCCGGAAAGCTTTCGGAGGAGAGATCAGCAAGATCGAGAACCACAGCATGAAAGAGGTCATGCCCTCATGGAAAGCACTTCGAATTCCAAAGCACTCTTGATAGATTCTGGAGCTTTGAACCACATGATGGTTGAAAGAGACTACTTCTCATCTTTGGATACTGGCAAATCCATTCCCATCCACATGGGAGATGACTCCACAATCATATCCGAAGGATAAGGTACTGTAGATCTTGATCATGGTTATTTTTCCAATGTTCTGTATGTACCATCTCTTGCATCAAACCTCCTAAATTTTTATCAAATGACACATACGGTAGTTCCCAATAGAGTCTCCTTTAGCCTGGATGATGTAGAGATCACAGAACTTGCATCCGAAAAACTTGTAGCAAAAGGCCTTGCAAACCATCATGCAAAAGCCTACGAGTTCTCCCATTTTGTGGTGGATGCAAAGCCCACCGCATTGTTGACTCATGGAAATGAATTTAGTAGACTGTGGCATGAGAGGTTCAGCCACCTAAAATTCAAATACTTGCAGCAATTACAGAAGAATTCAATGGTTGAAGGCCTCCCGGTCATCAAAGCTACCACTAGAATTTGCAAGGGCTGTGTTGTTGGAAAGCACCCTGAGCATAAGTTAGATCGGGGGAAGGCAATATGAGCATCATGAATATTGGGAATGATACATTCTGATATCAGTGGTCCCTACACTCCCCAATAGAACAGTGTAGCGGAGAGGAAGAATCGGTCTCTCAAGGAGATGACCACCTGTATGTTGGAATCAAAGAAGTTGGCTGCAAATTTGTGGGCGGAATCCATGCATGCTGCAGCATATATTCAGAACAGAGTTCCACACTCATCTGTGAAAGGGAATACCCCTTTCAAAGCATATTTCAGACACAAGCTGGATGTGTCGAACCTGAGGGTGTTTGGGTCCACTGCATGGGCCTGAATTCCGCTTGATAAAAGGAGGAATTTGCAACCGCAAAGCATCGAATGTCTGTTTATTGGATATCCTGATGAATCTAAAGGTTTCAAGCTTCTATATATCAAAACAAAATAGATCATCATTGAAAGGAGTGTCAAGTTCGATGAGCCTCTTCAGGAGGTAGAACTAGTGAAGGAGAAAACTGCTGAATTTCCTTTCTACTCTACTGAATATTTGGATGATGCAATTGGGGGTGATGACCTTGATTTGGATACTTTGATTTCTGATATTAGTGAACAGCAAAAATTAGATGCTGAATCAGAACCTGAAGTACAAATCATCTCCTAACTTGGGCCCGACAAACACTCTCCTCCGCATGAGATAACATTGGAAATCTGGATGATCCAAGGAGAACCCGGTTTGATTTCCAAAGAGCAGGTATTGCGCTATCTTGTCCTAATTATTTGCTGTCCGAATATTGTTATTTTATGATATCTTCAGACCCTAATTCTTACTACCATGCTCGGAAGGATCCGAGATGGCAAGTTGCCATGGATGAAGAGATGAATTCTCCTCAGGAAAACACTACTTGGGAGCTAGTTTCCCTTCCTCCGAGGAGGAAATTGGTTCAATGCAAGTGGGTGTTTCAGACTAAGGTTGCTGCAGATGGAAGCACCTAAAAATATAAGGCAAGGCTGTTAGCAAAATTTTTCTCCCAGGTCCAAGGTGTGGCCTACCATGTGACTTTTGCACCGGTTGCAAAAATGGACTCCTTCCGCCTAGTTTTGGCAATTTCAGCATCTAAGCACTGGGAAGTGCATCATATGGATGTTAAGTATACCTTTATGCATGGAGATATTCATGAGGTGATATACATGAAGTATCCTGAGGGCTACATTTCTGATCCATCTTTGGTTTTCAAGCTAAATAAGTCACTATACGGGTTAAAACAGGCCCTAAGAGAGTGGTTCCAAGATGGATGCCTTCCTTCTCTCGCAAAACTTCCAAAGGTGTAAATCAGATCCAAATGTGTATATAAAGAAGTCTTATGGTCATTTTATTATTATTATTTTATATGTTGATGACTTACTGATTACAGGTAGCACAGTTACTTCTATTTCAGTCATCAAAACCGCTCTCCACAATGCATTTGAAATGAGCGATTTAGGGCTCTTAAAGCAATTTCTTGGGCTCGAAATTGAGCAAAATTTTGATGGCATACTGGTCACTCAGTCCAAATACATATCAGACCTGTTAGTCAAGTTTAACATGGCTGAATGTAAGTCTTCTCCATTCCCTTTCCTTTCAAGGATCAGCCTTGAAGAAGGAAAAAGCACACCTCCCATGGACTGCACTATTTATTGACAGCTGATAGGTATCTTGCTCTACTTGAGTCATTCTCGGCCCGATATCTGTTATTCCATTAATTCTGTGTCAAGATACATGCAGCAGCCTCATGATATTCATTGGAAGGTAGCCAAGACGATCCTCCATTATATTTAGGGAACTAGGACCTACGGCATTCACTATGCTGCAGACTCCGAGCTAGAGCTAGTTGGTTACACAAATTCTGATTGGGTGGGTGATTCTATTTATCATAATTCTACTTGCATATATTTCTTCATGTTTGGTGGTGGCCCCATTTGCTGGTCTAGAAAAAAGCAGGCCGCCATAGCATTGTCTTCAGTAGAGGCCGAGTACCGAGGAGGGGTGAATGCTTGCATCCAAGCTGTTTGGTTGCAAGGCATTCTTTCAGAGTTTGATCTTGGTAGTACTTTGTCCACTATCCTATTTTGTGACAATCAAAGTGATAGTAATATATCCACAGATCATGTTACCAGGCAGAGGACCAAGCATGTAGAGATACACATGCACTACATCAAAGAGTTAGTGCATGACAGGACCATCATTCTGCAATACTGCCCGACTGATGAGTAGATTGCAGACATATTCACCAAGATATTTTCAAAAAA
>LPNX011125979.1:169200-189276 GCA_001517045.1 Pseudotsuga menziesii | reverse complement strand
GTTTGGTGGTTTTGGTTTTCCACAGTTAGGTGTTGCGGCTGTTTCTTTCCCCATAATTGCATGTATATATTGTGGTTCTTGGTGGCATTGTTGTCCGTGGGGAGGGGCATTTTGACCGGCGTAGTAGTTTTTCCCCACCGTCGTTGTCGTGTGACCCTGCGCATAGAGGATGAGGGGGTTTGGTGCAGACAGTCGTTACGTTGTCTACACCAAACCACTCTGTATGATAATTTGTGGGTCGGAATAGGTTCACCGTGACCTTTTCCTTTAGGTTTGGATGGTTGGTCCCGATTTTATGCTACCTGCATCTTTTAAACAACAGTCGTTTTCACCTACACAATTCCGTCCGACCCCGTTCGAGCTCAGCGTTGAATTCCTAGCCGACTGAAAGGGATATGCCACTGCTCTTAGTTTATTGACCATAAGTGCGTGAGCATGGCGCCATTGAAAAAACCTGCGTAACTACTACTGTCTTTTCCGCGCAACAAGATGACCATGGCGTGCGCAGAGAGCCGAATTTTGTTGCATATTAATGTAGATTTATTTCCGTCTTAAATGTGTTTGATAGAATTGTTTAATATCATACAGCAGTGATAGCTTGCACGTTTTACTATATATAACTATTTTTCATCATGCTATTCATGGGCAGAGTCACTGAACACTGCACATTGTGTTTCAATGGTTCTGTTAGTTAGGCCATTTCATCTTATATACATGTAAATATTTGCTTCATTGACTGATTGCTATCATGTTAAACATAGAGGAAACAATACACTGCACATTGATGTCTTCAAGTTTGTCACTCAGCCAAAAGGGCTTAATGTTACAATTTTATGGCAGGAAGAATCCACAATGTCAAAGAGGAAAAAGAAGAAGACCCCGGTGATCGAGGAAGAGCCCGAAGTAGAAGTTGTCACTAAAACTGAATACATATACGAAGACACTAAGTGCATTTCTGGTATCGAACCTGAATACCATTGGGGGGAAATATATAGACTGATCACGTGCAGAGAAGTTCCTGATATGGGATTAGAAGAAGAGTCCATATATGCCAACATAGAAAGATCTTCACTGATGAAGATCCCCACTAGACCAGAGTTGTTCCCGTGCTCTGAAGTAATCGGTTGGATTCTGCCCCGGGCAGATGTCACAACAATGATTCTGGAAAATGTTGAAAGACAGGGCTATGCTGCATATAGCCCTGGATATGTAGCGTTAGCTTACCACCTGCCAGAAGCCCAAGTATTTTTATCTGATGATTGGCTGAAAAACATTAGAATGGACCTGGTAGAGACTCTTAAAAAGATGTTGTTGCAGGGAAAACATTACAGATACAGACTGACGGGTGATTACGATATGGCAAGCTTAAGGGCCCCCTATAGGTTCATAGCTTTAATGCTGAACAGGATTTTCGGAAGAGCACATGGTAGGTTCTTCAAGTTAGAATGGATCCCAATCATTTTTTGTGTTGCAACCCAGGGGACAATTTTCAACTGGGCCAGCCTTGTATCAAATAGTCTTTCAGCTTGCTTGGCCTTAGCTTTGGGAGGAGTGGCCCAAAAGAGGTCTGAATTCTATATGAGTTCCATACTTGTAGACTGTATATTATGCAATCATCCTTTCCCCAGCCTCAGGTGCATCTGGGATAGGGAAAGAATGCCTATCTATTCTGCTTATAAACCACTATGGGCACATAAATATCACAGCCATTACCAAGAAGTCTGTGAACACTTCATCATGCCCTTATACACACTCATTTTCCTGAAGGAGTGTGATTGTATGTCAGAAGAAGCACTGCAAGTAATCGAAGAATATGCAGATTACTATTTGACTGAGGATGGCCTATACTTCAGGATGTTTGGAGGTTCAAGAGCACCCTCCCTGCTGCCCAAATATGCCACTGACTACATCATACACAAGGAAGCAGTCAGGCAGGTCTTCTTGGATGGCATAGGGAGCTTTCTGTTTGAGCAAAAGAAGACCACCTATCCTCCTTTGCCCTTCAGGTTAGGAAGCTACAAGTTTACCAGAGTGAAAAGGCTGATGAATTTGTAGAAGAGATGGAAAAGTTCCATTTTGGAGAGATGCCCTTTCGTAGAAATGATACTCACGGTAAAGTAGATGAACATTGCAAAACAAACAACGTGCATTTTGAGTATGCCCACCATTGGGATCGGGAAGAATCCATCTTCCGAAATGCAGTAAACATGACAGCCTTGAGAAGAAGGTTCAAGAAGAAGATCACCACCAAAGGTGGGAAGGGAGATGAACAAGCAAAGGCTGAGGAAGAAGCAAAGAGAAGAAATGAGGAATCCCAGAGGTTGGCACAAGAAGCTGCAGGGTGGCTACACATAGAAGAAGAAGAAAAAAGGAAAGTTGTGCAAGAGGAAGCTAGGAAGAAAGAAGAAGATGAAAATAAAGAAGAAGAAGAAAAGAAAAGGAAGCTGGATGAAGAGCTCCAAAAACAAGAAGCTGAAAGGCTAAAGATGACACAGACAGAGCAGTCAGCTTCTGAAACAGCTGCAGGGCAGACCCAGGACATGGAGAACCCTGAGGTTCAGGACCCACAAGTACCTGCTGCCAGCACACCCATGGTCCCCACACTCAATCTTGTCCCCTTTGTACAGAAGGTGGGTGAAGAAATCCCTGATTTCAACACTGTTTATTATGATAGGGCAACAAAGAGGATAGTGAAGAGAACAGAAAGGAAAATTGAAACGGGAGATCTACCAGGGAAAATGATATCAGATACGCCTGTTATGTTGGGAACAGACCAAGATCCAAGATTCACCATTAGAGCCGGAGCAGCACTGATTCAAGCTTCAGAGGATAATGTGGGCAGGATCATGACAGACGTGGAGCTATCTAAGAAATCCTCTGCTCAATTGAAAGACACTTTGAGGAGAGAGAGAGAGAGGAGGCAATAGGCTGAAGTGAAAGTATGAAGACATGCAGAGGGAGATAAAGGCTTCTAAGGATTTTTTGCAGGCCCTCCAAATAGAAAGACAGGTCAAAGAAACAACACAAGAATACCTGGAAAAAGTGCAAAAAGAATGTCAAGAGCTGAAGATGGAAAAGGAACGGTTGCAGCAAAAGGTAGAAGAGCTAGAAGAGCAGCAAAAGATCCTCTTGGAGGCCAATGAGATGCACACCAAAGAACAGGAAAAGAAGCATCAAGAGCAGATCTCTTCTCTCACAACTGCTCTGGAGGAAGCAAGGGAGCAGCAGGTTAACCTCCAACCGTTCAAAGAGCATGTTTTGGCCCAAAAGGCTAAGATGCTGCAGCTACAGACTGCTATAGAGGGAGAGAGGAGCAAAGTGCTACAAGTAGATGGCCGATTGGAGGAAATCCTGGAGACCTCCTCTTACTTTGTAGATAGATCTCAGGATGTCCTTGAAGTCCTGACTGCCAGAATGGAAAGGCTGGAAAACAATGAAGAAACTCCAGCAGAACTGCCATCAAAGGATACACAGGCCCTCAAGCGGGACTATGACTTGCTGGAATTTGCTATAAATACCATGGAGGATTTCAAAAAAGTAGTTAAGAAGACGAAAGCAGCATGCACCGTGTTTTTCAGAAGGCTTCTCATTACCTACAACCGGTGCCAGATAGAGGCCGAGCAGAGGCTTGAGGCTTTCCCGGATCACAACGCCTTTGTGGAGCTGCTACAGAAGAGATACCAAGAGGAGGAAGCTAAAGTACAGTGTATTAAAGCCCTGGATGATCATATCTTGAGGAGCGAAGTAGATCATTCAGCTATTAGCATGTAGCTTCTGGAGGATCAGCTTCGATTGAGTGCAGCCAGGATTGAGGCTATAAAGAACCAGGCTGCTAAGTTTGAGATCAATATTCAGTTTTTAGAGCCTTGTGCATTTGAGGGCATTGCTTCTGAAGCTTCGGCCTGGAATAAATTTCTAGATGCCCAAGTGGGACCCTCCTCGTAAAGGATTGGTCACTTTTTGTAATGTGTAACATTTTGTAAAAAACATTTGAGAAAAATCAAGCGTTGGGAAACGAAGAGTTGGGAAGCCCAAAGGTTACTTTGGGCAGCCCAACCGTCTCACCCTTTTGTATAAATGTAGAAAGCTTAGAAGGGAGAAAGGGGCTTTTTCCCAGTTAGACATGAAAATCTATATTGTAGGAAGAACTATTTCTCTTTGCAATAAAGAAGTATTGTTTGCCAGTTGGAGGAAGATTGGTGGCACTTTCAAATGTTATGCTGTGGATGGCTGAAAGATGAACTATTTTGTTTTTCCAGCTTTTTTTCCATTAACCGTGAGATCGTTCTAACTCTCGGAACCTATGTTCTTGTTTAAATGATTTTTGGTTTATTTTGTGGAATTACCACCATGAGTAATGTATGTTGTTCATAAAACAATTAGCTATCTAGTTGTAGAAATAACTTTAATCATTCATGTGTTGTAGGAAGAAATATCAGCTATCTATAATTTCTCTTTATGATACATGCACAATTTCACATTACTCACAAATAAGTTAAAGTTTGCTCCTCGGGGATAGATAGATAGATAGATAGATAGATAGTTAGTTTTATTTCCGCATATGTGATTTAGATGCTTGTGAGCCTAAGACGAGAGGTAAGAACCTGCGCATCACATTGTGAATACTCCTTGCATCCTTATCACCGTGCATGGTTAATTAGGCATATGCATATCATACTTAAGTCAAAAATACAAAAATATACACGGTGGACCAGGCCACAACCGGTAAAACCTTTGTTTTTGTTACTTTGACCTACGGTAGCCGGACCGCAAACCGGACGGATTCCCCATACCAAACAGTCATGGGCTAGTTGGGAACGTTGATTGGAGAGAATCCCTTTCTGTTGTTGCCTGCGAATTTCCAGTCCTCAACAGTCTCATACATATATCTTCTTTAGTGATGTATCAAATAACAATATCCATTTATTTTCCAAAAGGTACAAGTTTAGTAAAAAATGATTCCTTAGCTCCAATTGAAAATGGCTTACTTCCCCCCCGATGCGGGTGACACATGAGAAATTCACATGCACCACCTATCACTCAGGATGTGTGGCTCTAGTGTGGGAAACGAAGAAGACGACGACATGGTAGTCTTAAATTCCCAGGGTGGTGATTTTTCTGCCGACCCCGCAAGCAGTTCGGACGTCCAGACAAACCTTGGTCCTAACGCAGAAGAGTTAATACATGTGCGTGTTTGTGTATCATTCTTTGAAGCTGATATTTCGCATCACAGATCCTACTAACCTCCATTCTCCTGGATTTCTTGTCTTTCTCCTTCTGTCAATCATTTCCTCCTCCGAAAACCTACCAGGAAATTTGTGTGTGAAAATTCCAAGGCAACGCGACAGTCCGCGGAGAGGCAGCGTAGGTCGTGGAGGTGGACGTCATAAGGTGAACCTCAGAGGTACTAACATATATGTGATGCAGGTCTCCATGCATGTTAGATGCATGCTTTATGATTAGGAATCTAAGGTTGTTTCTGAACATTTAGCCTCAGGAAGAAATGGTGGAAAAATAAATCACTACTAGATGATTAAACACATGATGGCCATGTTGATGGAGGACCTAACAAATAAGTAGAATGGCACTAGGGAAATGGCACAGAGCATGCGTACCTATCTCAACCAAACTGATGCGCACTTGAGCACCCTCGAAGTGAATTTCAACCGACGACACTATACTATTTTTCATAACGAGGATAACGTGGATGGTGGTGGAAACATGGACCAGTAGGGAACAGGAAGTGATACCTCTACAGCTGCTGGAAAAACCAATACTCTAGTGCAGGAGCACCTTGAGAACACCAAAATCACGACGTTGATAAAGCACACCCACGAGGTTCCAAATAATGCCATTGTCGCTCATTCGCTTCACGAGATGCAACCTACTTCCCGCCCAATTCGTGACAATGAGTATGGATCTTTTCCTATCCTATAGGAGACACCGGAGGTATTTGCTAGAGATGCCACACCCTAGATGTTGCACTTCCATCCATGGTTCCCTCTATGACTCATAGTTTTTTTTTTCTCTCTGTTTTTAAAATGTATAATTTTCATGTCTGTCCACAGTCATTTCCTAATTTGTAATATGCCAGTTGATATATCTCTGGGAAGAGTAGACTCTTTTATTTTTCAAAAAATCCTAATAAGAACTCTGGTTTATTTGATAGAATGGGCGAGTGGCCTCATAGTTTAAGGCCCCCGTAGCAATATTTTGATGCTTTGTACTCTTTTTTCTCTGTTAATATGAATTTCTATTGCTGCTTACAAAAAAAATGGTTTACTTGCCTACAAAGTTTTAAATATATTTGTTTCAAATGGTAAAAGAATGGATATGGAAAAAACTTGGATTAAATTGTTTCAACATGCCAAAGAATCAAAATTTACAAGCATAATATAATTTTTGTATTAAAATTTAATACTCGTAAATTTCGATTGATTAATCAAAAGGCGTGAACTCAATTCCATTGATGGATGTATATTCTTGCAAGGCATGAATATAAATGTTTAAAATTAAGCATTTAAATAATTAATTTTGTTCGGCAAGAATGCTCATTCAAATTATTAATGCACTAAAACCATTATATAACTCAAACTTCATAAACCATGGCATAAAACCAACTGAAATAAGCCCAAGAATAACATGCAAGAATTTAGAAACCATCAAGAAGTCAGAATATCCAATCAGAACAAATCATGCAAATCACCAAATCAATGTCTTATGAAATATATGAGAAAAAATCATCAAGCGGGAAACCAAACGTCCAAGAAAGGCAACTAAGGAAACCATTTAATGCAAACAAAACATTATTTACAAAAATTTAAATGGGGGGTCCCAAAAATTTGTGAGAATTTTTAAAAGGGTTGTTAGGGTGCCAACAACCCCTCCTCAATGACCAAATGACCATCCATTGTCTTCTACTATAGGCTAGGGTTCACCTCCTCAACGACTAAATGACCATCCATATTTTTCTGCTATAGGCCAAGGTTCACCTCCTCGACGACCAAATGACCATCCAATCTTCTGGCCAAGCTTCTACTATTGTATATAGGTTGGAGGCATCATGACAGATTCCTAGATATTCTGATCCAGATATTATTGTGTTGCTTTGGTCTGCAGTTTCTCCTAGCGGAGGTACTGAAGCCTCATGCTCTGTTGGTGGAGGTACGGATGCCTCTCATTTTGGAGGTGGACATGATATGTCATAGCAGTTATTTGACTTGAGATGTTTCTTTGACATCATGTATCATGAATTTGATATTATTATTCATATATGTATATATGGTGCATTATTCATGTTCATCTTGATGTACTTTATTTATATGTTGATGTTGATGTGTATATTGTTACGTCAGGTTAGATATCTTTACTAGATGTGTTTGATACATGTGTATGTTAAATGATGCTTGTTAGATGTGTGTGATGATGATGTTATACAATTCTTTTTTTTCATTAGATGTGATTATTATATTTGTATGCTAGATGACGTTTATATGTGTTAGATGTATATGTTAGATTATGCATTTAGATCATGTTTAGATTATTGTGGACTTTGTGATATTTGATGTGTATGCTGCATGATTTTGTTAGATAATTCTTGTTTTTTTTAGATGTATATGTTCTTTGTGATTGATGTACTTTATGTTAGATATGCATGTTCTTTATCATTATTATCATATACAACATATTGATGAAATAGATGCTCCTTTGTTAGAAAATTTAAAATTCATACATATAGGATTGTTTTTCATCATTATTTACAAACTAAGGTACATATGGAGTTCAAAGGTTTGTTGAAAATATTATGGTATGGACATTAAAAATACAAATTAACATGGTAACAGAATTATGCATCAAAACGCAATCAATAAAATTGTAGAATAATATGTATCAAAACGAGCCTAATCAATCACAATTAAAATTAGTACAATAACAAACTGCAAATTTTAATTACAAATTACAATATTTGGCATGTGTTTGATAATTATCACCACATACAAAATATTAATGACATATAGGTTTTTTTGTTAGAAACATTTAAAATTCATACATATAGGTTTTTGTTTCATCATTATTTACAAACAAAGGTACATATGAAGTTCATAGGTTTGTTGAAAAAATTATGGTATGGAAATTAAAAATGCAAATTAACAAGGTAACAAAATTATGTATCCAAGAGCAATTAATAAAATTGTAGAACAATGTGTATCAAAACAAACCTAATTAATTAATTACAATTACAAATTAAAATTTACAAATTATAACTAAAAAAAAAATTGGTATAATTACAAATTGCAAATTTCAATTACAAATTATAACATTTGGCATTTACCATATATAACATATTTATGAAATATATGCTCCTTTGTTAGAAACATTCAACATCCATACATATAGGCTTATGTTTCATCAATATTTATAAACTAAGGTACATATGAAGCTCATAGGTTTGTTGAAAATATTATGGAATGGCCATTAAAAATGAAAATTATGTATCAAAGAACAATTAATAAAATTGTAGAACAATACAAATCAAAACTAGAATAATTAATTAATTTGTATTAATTAATTACAATTACAATTAGTACAATTGCAAATTGTAAATTTCAATTACAAATTACAACATTAGGCATGTGTTCAATAATTATTACCATATACAAAATATTGATGACATATGGGCTCATTTATAAGAAACATTTAAAATTCATACATATAGGCTTGTGTTTCATCGTTATTTAAAAACAAAGATACATATGAAGTTTATAGATTTGTTGAAAATATTATGGTTTGGACATGAAAAATGCAAATTAACATGGTAACAAAATTATGTATCCAAGAACAATTAATAAAATTGTAGAACAATATGTATCAAAATAATCCTAGTTAATTAATTTGTATTAATGAATTACAATTACTACAATTGCAAATTGCAAATTTCAATTACAAATTACAACATTAGGCATGTGTTCGATAATTATTACCATATACAAAATATTGATGGCATATAGACTCCTTTGTTAGAAACATTTAAAATTCATACATATAGGCTTGTGTTTCATCACTATTTACTAACAAATGTACATATGAAGTTCATAGGTTTGTTGAAAATACTATGGTATGGACATTAAAAATGCAAATTAACACCGTAACAAAATTATGTATCAAAGAGCAATTAATAAAATTGTAGAACATATTTAATTGATTTATTTTGAGCTAGTAAAATTTATAATAGGCTATATGGATTAATCTTTCATAATCTCTTATCTTTATCAAAACATAAAAAACTATTTAAAACAAAACATATCACTACCAAACATGTCTTTTCAAACCTTTCACAATACATCACAAAAAAATCCAGTCTCCTATTTAGAAGAGATAGTGGTACAATATAATTAGTACACGCTTTTTTTTATTATAATTTTGATTCACGTTACACTCATAGATAACAAATAAACCATTTGTTTTCTAAAAATCCAAAAGATCATCTTTGATGGAGAAATTGCAAAATAAAACCAATATAATTACCGAAATTAAGATAACAAGAAGACACAACAACTTTACATCTCCACTATCATGAGATGAATAAAAACAATATAATTAGTAAAATGAAGATAACAAAAAGACATGACAACACTATAAACGATGAAATAAAATATGTACATATCACTCTCTGTTGTCATCCCACTAATTATCTTTCTCGCTTGGCATGATAGCATTTTTATTCTCAAAAATATGTTTTGATATAGGGTTGTGTCTTAATACAAACCACCAATCCTTATCCAACACGTCTGGGTGAAAAAACATTTGGTTGTAGTGTTTTGGGAAAACATAAGGATCCTTGGTTTCATCCCACATCTTTCTAGAGTTGATAAATATCTTCCCATTATCACAATCTTCCTTTACAATATTCCAGTAGAAAGTGCCCACCTCTTGCACCTAAAAATAACACATTGGAAGTAAGAGAGCTATACTTGGATGATCTCTTGTATCTTTCTGATGTAACCTAACTCCCACCCCCACCCCGATTAGGTTTTGATCGCAGTGACTAGCATGACTAGGTTAGTCGAACTTGAAATCCACTTCACAGTTTTTTGTGATGCATCCATAATCGGCATCCTCGGTGTGAAAATGATGCCCATATGCCCATGTAGATGGGAACATAGTGCACCTGTAAAAAGTGAACAAATCACAATGTTACATGTCTAATAACCTGACCATTAAAATATGAAATGTAGATGTTACAATTCAAAGGTGCATTATGAAGTTAAAAATGTACACAAAGAGATTATTATTGAGTTTTGCACCTTATCCCTACGTTTAGTGCATCTTCTTCAGCACACGGGTAACGATCAGATGCATCATATTTCTCTCTGACTCGGTTAGCAACCCAATTGTTGGGACATATCATTGGAATATTTCTTTAAATGATCGGGATAAGGCATGCTTCTACCATTCAATTGTCTAGATTATTTCCTGAAACTGTCCCATTTCCTCCTCTTTTATTCATATATTGCAACCCACGACTTTACTGCCTCCACGTTGTAAAGAATGAATTTATTGATGGCATCCATTTAAGAATTTGTTGATATATTTATGAAATCAAACTGACAGATAGTACGTATGAGATCAAAATATACATTATGAACTTCAATGTGAATAGTTACTTTATAGAAATTTTACAAACGAAAAGTCACTTACTCTTTATTGTGCACATTAATTTGTTCGTTATGAGTAGCTCGCCTTCCCTTTTGTGTTCATCCCTTTGCTTGTCTAAAATTGCCACACCTGGTGTGTCATCGATCTACTTGATGTAGTCACTGGCATAATAGAATGACTCAAATACTACTTACCCCTCCGCCATTGACCCCTTTGGTTTTTCCCTTTGTCAAACAAATCCTTTCAATTTTTTCATGTACCTCTCTAAGAATAACATCCAACAACAGGAGACCACCTTGATTAATTAAACCTCATCAACTAGGTGAATTAGAAGATGAACCTGCAAGTTATGAAACTCGTCAACAAATTATTCTCAAACATACAAACTATCTCAGCTATCTCTTGACACCACCGCATAATGTTAGCCATATGAATCTCCTTTGATGTGATCCAACATACAAATGGAGATAATTTAGATATGTCACACCTTAGGTATTGAGGGAAGTCATGGTTCACATAACCACGCACGAGTAGAGGATAATAACACTACAAAGTAAATGCATACATAATTAATTGTGTTTTAACTCATGGCATAAAAATAAAAACAAAAAATAAAATCATTGTTTTGACATATGTACTCTTAGAAGGTTCAGATGGTCATGTGATTTCAACCCCAGAAATTATTCTTCTACAGTGAAGAAACATCGTAGAGTAGACCCATACAATGAAGGCACTTTCAAACCCAATATAAATTCCTTTTCCAAAGAAATATCATCTTTCTTCAAAATCCATGGGACTCAACCTTTTTTGAAAGACCAAGAGGGACCAATATCTCCTCTTCTTACTTGTCTTAGCCATTGTTTTTTTTACTGTTTGAAGAAATAAGATCTTTCCTAACAACGAATTTGTCACTTTTTGTTGATAATATGTTCCTCCATGGAGAAGATGAAACATTTTTAAATACATGCATGGAATCTAGTAGGCGGGAAATCTTAAGATGCTCCCAATAAGGGAGGTCATAAAAGATAGATTTACTTTTCATCCCAATGGGAAATTTCTTAGCATAGGTGTCAAAGCAATTTGGATCATCGAATATAGGTTCTGCATCTGAATCAAACATTTATGTAATCTCCTTCTCCTTATTTCTATCATATGCCCTAATCTAGTATGTTAGTGGCATTATTGCAAGCCTTTAGGTTCTCTCTAGTTTACCATTGAAATAGATGTTTCCCTTATGTAAGGGTGTTCTTCTTCCAAGAATACCCTGGACCAGTCATACACTAGATTTCGTAGGTCATTGGACCACCTAGTCTTCAGAGAAGGTCCACAACATTTATGATCCATGATACCCTTTTGTTACAATACCTGTGAAGTTATTGTATACCAATAATGTCACCGTTGAAGATCAAAATATTCGTTGAATTAAATATGAAAAAAAAATATTCTACTAATATAAACAAATTAATAAATATGTTTACCAGATAAAACTCCTAAACTTGGATAATCATGTGTGGTGTATGCACACAATCCATACAATGTAAAACTCCTCTCTATTGGGATGGGTCTTGATACATCGTATACAAGTNATCACTACTACAGGATAAACAATATAATTGGTGTTTTGGAGAAAATAGGGGTTGATGACATCCATGGCTATGCTCAATCGAAGGATTCGTACTTCATCCTTGAATTTATCAGGTCATGTTTCCTCTATATGCTTCATAGATATTGAATCTATTGGAATTTTCATAACTCCTGACTCACTTCTATGCAAGGCATGCCATCTCTGAAACATAGCTAATTCTTTGCAATGAAAGAGACTTTGAATCCTTTGGAATATAATCATGTGCCTCAATATATTATGAGGACCATATTATTTACCCTTTTTATTTGATATAAGGTACCTGTCATACCCACATTTTGGACACATCTCTTTGTTCGTATATTCTCCTCTATATAGAATACAATCATTCAGATATGCATGATATGATATGTGCTCCACACCCAATATTTTCAACATTTGCTTTTCCTCTTCACAGCTATCAGGAAAAACCTTATCATTCGGAAGTACCTTATATTTGAATACCCTACACTCGGTGGGAAATAGAAATGTACAATGTCATTTAACGTTCATAAAATTGACATTTTTCAATCTTGATTGTGTGATAAGATTCCTCAAAATATAAGGAACATGATGGTCACTTACCTCAAAAATTCCTAGAAACATGTGTTTTACATGCCATACTTTGCTTTAATGTTCTACAATAACATTGTTGTCCCCATATAGGTATACTTTTCTTGTTCAGGTCCGAAGAGACAGGTGGTGGAAGCAAAATTCATCCTTTCAAAGAAGGTATGAGCGATATGATCATCATCCCCTAGCTCATCATAATGGAATGCATCTAATAATATTGCATCCATCGTAGTTGTATCCCATAACAAATCATTCATACCAACCCCTGTTCCATTGCCTCAATTTCCAACTTGTGAAGAATTGTTGTTACTGTAGACATTCCTAATTGGTGAATCAAGGCATAGCGGGAATTGAATAGGTGGTTGATTCAACCATTATTGGTATGCTTCCTCTCCAATTTCTGCTCTTTTTGAATCCTTATCTCGATTTGACATTGTAGTGGGGTGCAACAAAAGATGGTAGGTAGGTCTCTCAACATCAAAATACTAGTTATTTCTAAAATATTTAACATTACATCAACAATATTAGTAAACACAATGTAGTTGGTTTTTTCAAACAGTTATTACAAAAGCATGGAATTTTTTCCAACAGTAAATTAACTTCAATCATAAGCAATTTATAACACAAAATTTCAAACTTAACTCTACATTTACATAATCCCATTGAAAATAACAAAAATACAATTAATCAATTTTTGTATCTTACACCCCAAGGGGACGTCTAAAGGTAGTCCACATGCAAGGTTTCTTTGATGAGTGGTTGCTACTCTATGGAAGTTATAGTTTATTAACAACACGTCACCATGAGACAAACTACGTATTGCATGCACAACAACAAATTTGGACTCATAAAGAACTCTAAGTAATTGAAGTGTTCCTCAATGAACAATTTGCATAAAATAAAGAGCACCAAGAGTTATTTATGAACCCTGCAATGTTCCCGTGAGTATGTGCACGACCATAGATGTAAAGCAAGTTCTTCTCGTTAAATTTTACAAAAGCGTTACCATTCATGCACATACTATACATGGAAATACTGTGTCCATATTTAAAAATATTCAAGCAATCGGACCAAGAATAAATAAGAGTGGAAAATGGCATAAGTCCTACTGACTGTTTGGGAGGAACAAGTACGTGAGAAAGGATAAACAACCTAAGATTTCCAGCATCAATATTTGACTTGGAAATTATAAAACTATTACCATGAAAGGATAAATTGGTTCCAACATCAGGCACAGGTAGAGAAGATGGTTAAGCACCATACAGAGCACAGTGTAACAAATTTGGTATTTACTTTGCAAATGCATGGGAAGAGAGAAGTCATCGCTACCCTCTAATAATTGGAACGACCTTGGTGTGTACTTGGACATTTTTTCTCTCAACTCATACAATGTTTTGGATCTCCTAGTACAAATGTTTTGGGTTTCATTGCTATCATACTCTGGATCACTATAGCTTTTAGTTGACTGAACAAAATTTGAGGGGTTTGTCAGTTTAGGTCAAAATCTAGTTGTTTTGGCTTCAAAATTTTCAAAAAGTGATCATAAGGAAGTGTTCATGCCTCTCTTTTTTATATCACCTATTGGATTTTTTATTGCAGTAGGAGGTATTAAACCATCAACATTGGGTAGTTGATCATTAATATGATGGGTGAGGGTGACATGTCTAAGGTTCTCCTTCAACCCTTGACATTTTGAAAAACCACATACTAATGGGGTGTCATTAAAGAGATCCAACTCATGATGAATCACCTTCAATGACCCATAATAACAGCTAGAATATGGCATGTCACAATTGGAAGGGTAAATGTCACATCCCCTTTCGTAAACCTTACCAATGAAGGAAACATGAACAATACACAAGGTGTTAAGTTTCTTCCCCATGGCCACATTACAAAATTCATAACATCTAAATGAGTTTGCAGATGCATAAATAAAATACACATTGGAACTAAACTTTGTCCACATACACATATGAAATGCATAACCAGCATTTTTATCATAGGACTATTAATAAAACACTCATGAACACAAATAAGAAATTCATGCTATGCACAGGCATCCAATTTAATAATTTAAACTAGACCATTTTCTTCAATTAAACATACATAGATAATCACCCATAACTCGAAATTTGTGAATAAGCATAAACAAAAGTAAACACTTCTCTTTAATTGAAATTGTCTAAGCAACTGGCTATGGGAGACCAACATTCCACCCAACTGTAGGTCTCTATCCGGCCTATATCATTTCAGTTGAGAGCCCAACCCCTAAGTTGGGATATGTATCAACCAAGGAGGAACTACACATACTCACTCACAACCATAGGGACAAATACTCATGTTAATCCAGCACACAACTGGGCTTATCAATCATGCAGGGAGAAAAAGGAGTAGATTTCTAAGCTAGTTAGCTCAACCACAAATCTACAAGCATCTCAATTGGTCTCAGCAGCCTTAGCACCCACAATACCTACCACACCCAACACGCGGAAGGTCCCCTTCTATGCTACATGGTTCCTCTGGTGCCCCTTCCCTTCAGTGCTCTTTAGGGTGGGCATAAAAAGGTCCAAGTTGCTAAACCCTCATAGATTATTTCCTTCACTAGATTTATCAAAAAATTCCGACCTCTAATCTCTTTCCCACTTCAATCCACTCTTGGATTTTCTTATTTTCGACCACGTGACTCTCAGCCACGAAATTGAACTTCTAGGATTCCAAATATGGGTCTTCTTGTGGATTTTTGAGCCTTTGATGGTCTCAATTTTTTCCCATGGTTTATATATATTAATTCCCCACTAGATTTCACATCCCACACGAATTTTTGGACCTTTTTTACACTCTAAAACGTGGCTTCTTTCTTCGTTGTGATTTCTATGATTTTTCACTATTGGGAATGCATAGCATGCCAAGAATTGATGTATGGTTTTCAAAAAATGGAATCTAAATCCGCATGAGGGAAATTGACTTCTGGTATGCATTAAAAAACAACCTACATCGGTGCACTATTAAATGGAAAGAAGCACCAGTATGTGTAATTAACAAGCGCATCGGTATCAAACCTCCGCTAAAATATATACTAACTAAAACCTTCACTATATTTGATTACATGTATTTTTATCTGCATTTTTCAATAATATTGAATCTGTTGCGCTTAGGATAATACATCGCACTGGGGAAACTTTTATCTCTTATGAATCGATCAGTAGAAAACAAATTACAAAATTGTTTCACATGTATTTTGCATACATGGTGCACTCTAAGAAGTATAATGCACCGATGCCATAGAATACTATAGAGGCACCACGAATCCAATATTTAAAAAGAAAGGTTATGTGTTACCGATCTGTACATTTTTAAAATGAACAGGTACGTTTTAACATAAAGCACACTGTATTGTTTGGAAAGAGAGCAGGAAATTGTTTTTCTAAAAAATAATTTCATAAAGAATTTTTATAAGTAAAAACCTTATCAATATTTCATTATTTTGCCAAAATCTTCAAGGGAGATTTTTGCAATAGATACTTACCAAGGAGGACTGTGGAGCAACCGAATTATAGAATATTGAAATTGGTAAGGTATGGTGAATCACTCAAAATTATGCATAGTAAAAATTTTGCATTTTACTATTGATTCCAATAACAAAAATTATTACTATTTGTATTCCTATTTAGATTTAAATGAACTTTAGGAAAAAATAAAAGATTTTCATACATACCTTCAATCCAAAAAAAATCCTTGCTTCTTCTTGCTTCCTTTTTTTTGTGAGTGCAAAATTTCACGTTAGGGTTTAACTCTCTCTATAACTTAAAAAAATTAGGGTTTTTCCTTATAGGAACATCCAAATTAATAGGTTTGTGCTTCTATATATAAGCATTTAGCACATGTGATTCAAGGGACCACTTATTGCTTTGGCTCCTAGACCTTTTCAATCATGTTAGTATTTTTTTAAACGATTTTGGCGTTATTGGTGCATCATTTTTTATATAATGCACCAGTGCGCTTTTAAAAAAAGTGCACCACCATGATACAAAATCTCTTAAAAAATGTTTCATGGAAATTCAGTGCGATACAGACAACTATATGCAATAAGCACAAATGTTTTTTTTTTTCCAAAAGTAGCACCAAACATGCTATGACTAAACTATAACTTTTCTTTTTTTGTTTATTGATTCATTTTTTTTTACACTTTCGACGGTTTCTGTGCATCACTGTTTGTATAACGCACCGATGCCCCTTGTGTAAAAGCGGGTCGCTTTGCTACTAAAAATGAACATAAAGACAATGCACTATATATAAGCATTGTTTATTTTTAGTAGGAATGTAGCACTGCAAATGCTGTGAATGAACTGAATATTTTTCATTTTTTGTGTACAAACACATCAACAATGCAAAATTGTTTTTAGCTAAAATTATGTGATTAATTTGTGAAATACATATAATAGCTTATGTATTTAACGACAGAGGTTGTATATTGATACAAAATGTGTGATAATAGTTGAAATACCAATCATTCCAATTGGCGCAGTGGCAGCACATCCAAACAAGTGAAAAACGCAAGTTGTTTGTAATTTATATATGAAATTAATATGTTTCAATTATATTTTAGTTTAAATAATATGTATTGGTTATTATGTGTCATCAAGAGCCAGAAAATGAGGAAGATCGATAAGATTCTTTGCAATCTAAATGCAAAATAGCGTAAAACCTTAATGGAAAAATTGCAGAAGGATGAGTCAGGTGAATCAAAAATTACTATTCAATATTTTTTTATTTTTTTTAGTAATAATGTACTCAAGAATATTGATAGATTGTTTTAAACAATATATCTCAAATATGTTTAATGTTATGTAGGGGTCGACAACAAGGGTACGAAATGTTGTCATAAGAAAGTAAAAATTACAAAAGATATAAATGATAATGATTTGATCATTAGCTCATCTAGAGTGGTGTTGGAAGTTAATGAGAGGCGAATTTTTTTTTACAAAATTGTGCGATATATAGTGGAAAGAATGTATAGACGTACTTTCCACTTACAATACATAAATCAAGCTGATGATTCAAAGAACCAAATTATAACTAAACTACAAGAAGCGTTTCAATAGCAGTGGTCTATGAGACCTATTAGACTTGCAATTACAAAAACATACAACAACAAAAAGAATCATTCAGAAAGTAATATTCGTAAACATGCTTTTCTATAATATGTATATACTACTACAAAGCATTCATTTAATATTAATATTAATCTTGTTAGACTTACTTTCTTTCCATGTAAATATAAAAATAAATTAATGTTATGTGAAATTTTCAGGAAGATTACAAAAATCCCGAAGGATGTACGAGGTGATCTCCAATATATGCCAGTAGGGATGTCCAAAAAAATGTACAAGAATATGGTTAAAGAACTGGACATAATTTCATCGCAGGAGGAGCCATCTCAACAACAACATGCTTTAAATGTATGTAATCATTGAAATGTTCTACATAATTTAATAAATAAATTAGCATTAAATAATAGTTTTGAAATGTTATGTTTCAAAAAACAAAAGAAAACAGAACCCATCCAACACAAAGACATGATGAAAAGGAAGAAAAGAGTTTATTGCAAAGATTGTGAGTAACTATGATTTTGTTATAACAATTTAAGATTTCATATTGGTTGTGAACTTTAAATCTCATTTTATTTTTACACTGGTCATCATTGGATGTAACAAGTGTTAACATGCAAAGAAGAGCCATCAGAAGAATTGATTGAGAGTGGGTTAAGTATGGGTTGTGAGTAAATGTTTGCATCTCAAAAATTAATTGTGGACTTTGTAAGTATTTATGTTGTTTTACTTCTCTGAGTTTTTAATTAATGGAGAAAGAAACATCCTTTATATTAAATCTATGATTTTGATGGGTATAAAACTTGCAAGAAACAAAGTATGGAGAGGAGCCAACTCCTAAATATTTGTTGAGAGATGGCGTGAGCTTTCGCTTTGAAAGAATGTGTATCATTTAGGACACAATTGTTTCCTTGGCATGCTTATCAATTTACACAATGATCATGTATATTATCTATTTTAGTTCAATGCATTGTCTACCAATGTAGATACACCCATTACACTTTATTTTCCTATTTGCATAGGGAAGAAGAATATGGGGAGTAGAATGGAGGAAATCAACAAAACATTTGGTCAAATTACCCAAGTCATGCAAGTGCTTAAGAACTGAAAACTGTTCCAACAAAGAATGATGATCAATATAACTGGATGTTAATACAAGCTATTGCATCTCGTGAAAATCGGACATTTTGTATATTGTAATGGACATAGTGTCTGTTACAGAGAGAAAATTCCTATGGCTTGGGGTAGACCACAACAGACTGAATGACGCCAGAAATCAATCCATTCCGATATGCAAGAGAAATAAATGCATCTAACACTAAGGGATATGAAGTGTACCTTACTTCAGACGGTTGATGTAGATCCTCGTTGAGCTTTTCCAACACGCTTGCATTCATAATTCTCTCTCAACAACAGAAAACAAGACAAGCATGCTATATATCAAAGTGTTAGAATTACTCTAGCATATATAAACCATCATCTATAAGCAAATAACTACATACATGGACAAAATATTCATATTTATACACATGTATTGGATGAGAAATGAATATTTCTATTAATAAAAATAGAGATAGAACAGTGAAAAAATCTGTTGGCACCTCGTTGAAACAAAGAAACTGATTCCTCCACTTGGGCCTCCACCACTTCAATCCTCCATCATAATGGCAAGCTTACAAAGCAACGGAAATATTGAAAAGAGCAGCAATGTGTGCTCCAAAGGGACAAAGGGATGCAGACTCAAGCATAAACAAGTGAGGAAACAATGAACTATAGTTTCCTTTCTCTCCAAAATTATCCTCCTTCAATGCATCCAAGAGGCTCAATATATAGCCCTCCAATAGGCAATGTAGGGCCGAGTCCGAGCATTTCCCAAGCATATGGAAGGCCAAGAGTCAAGTTATTCAGGACTCTATGAGGAAAACTCCAAAAATTTTTGTTGTATGCACATTTCTCGATGTACCTAGGTATTGGCTCAAAAGTTGCATCTACATGCGGGTATTGGTTTAAAAGTCATGTATACACATAAACGGGTGTTTTTTGGGGACTTTCTTAGTTGATAAAAGTATAACTTCAGAAAGGGGGGTCCAAGGAGTCTACAGAGGGACATGGAAGGCT
>LPNX011125979.1:0-164568 GCA_001517045.1 Pseudotsuga menziesii | reverse complement strand
CTTGCACATGGTGGGACTCATGAACTAGGCAAATAAGACAAAAATAAATGAATTAATGTCTAAGTGGGTAATACTATGGGTTTGATTATTCTAACAAAGGCCATAAAGGTGTGATCTACCAAGTGTGGTAAAATCAGCTATAACAGTGTCCCAATTGAAAGATAACATGTTATTGTAGAAATTTGCACATGTGATCTAGATTACAAATCAAGAATTCACTAAGATTTCTATAGTTACATCAAATAGAGAAGAAATTGTGAATAAACAGGTTACATAACGCTAGAGAAAATACACTCCAATGGATTATTTTCCATTTCATTGTTGAACAATAACATGTGTACATTATTAGTACATTCTCAAGAGAGGAAATCGAGTGCCCTGGAGACAATTTGAATGGATCACATATGGGAGTCTTAGTTGTTACTAATTCCACCATTTATGACATGTCACAAATGGGAAAGGTGAGCCTTGGTAGGTCATGAGTGACTAAAAATCAAGCAATGAGTGGATTTTGGAGAAAAAGAAGGAAAGTGGTTGAGGAAAAAAGTAGCAGACTTGCCCAAATCATCTTAGCACACCTAGCTCATCCTAATCCAGGAGAAAAGCATAATAAAGTTGCTTTAACTCATAAAAAGAAGGATAAAATCAGGATTGGTGCTTTAGCTCAAAAAAATCAGAGTAAAAACAAAAATGAGGGTGCTAATGTGGATAAACTAACACTTGGTGGTCAAATTATGCACTAGGTAGCCAACTAAAATTTGGTACAACTTTACTAAACACTAAGAACCTAATGTCTAGATGGAATTATGTTCCAACAATTACCAATGAGGAACCTAAATGAGAGTGCTAATGTGGATAAACTAACACTTGGTGGTCAAATTATGCACTAGGTAGTCAACTAACATTTGGTACAACTTTACTAAACACTAGGAACCTAATGTCTAGATGGAATTATGTTCCAACAATAACAAATAGGCGTAACAATTACAGATATTTGACATGTTGATTATTTTGGATTTTTATGTTGTCTCATTTTGTATGACAAAGAGCTCTTATTCATATATTATAATAAAATAAGTTGTTATTCTATTGCATTATTCAATGTTGCTACAAAATGATACATCATTAATTAAATATGGATGATTAAATATTGCACTTAAGAGATGTGAAATATATATAACAAATCAATTGAAACATAATATCCAAATGCAATCATCAAAATTCAATTAAAAATTATATATGAATACTATTATAAGCAATATTTAAATTTATGACTAATAATGTAATTAAAAATATATATAATTGCATTGTCACATGTAAATGTTTGAAAGAAAGAAAATGAATTCCGGTGCTTTTAAGCATACAATACACACCCGTCCCTTGCATATAAAAAAACATCGATGCTTCCAATTAAATAACGTATCGATGCTTTCAAAAGAAATGTGCATCGTAAACAAACGTGTGTTAAATCCTTGGTGTTTTTATTCCAATAGACACTAGTGCACATCGTTGCGCTTGTACAATTAAATGACACCCGTGCGCTTATACAATTAAATGACATTGGTTCTTAAAATAATAAAAGCTGACGATCGTGGCCTCCCTTTTGGTGTGTGTCACGTATTGTTAGCACCGGCGTGGCCTCCCTTTTGGTCTGTGTCACGTATTGTTAGCACCGGTGCTTTTATATAGATAAGGGGAACTAGTGCAACTTTGTACAACACATCAGGTGATGTTACATCTAAAGCACCAATGCTTTACGTTTTATAAAGCACCGATGCATTTTGTTTAATAAAGCACCAGTGAGGTATTAGTTACGAACCAATGGTTCTTGTAATGCGATACATCACCAGTCCTATATTTCCTTCTATACGCCCCGGGTCATGTTATGTTATAAACCATCGGTGCTAAATATGTTTGTTTGAGCGTTGGTGCTTGTTGCTAATGTGACATCATCGATGCATTTTACCTATAGACGTACCGATGCATTTATAGATAAACTGACCGGTGTGTTTGTATCACAACAAGCACCATATTGAAAACCTCCACTACAACCTTCAATAACTGAATTTTTTTAGTTGTAATAAACATCTATAAATACCTCCGCTAAAACATTTGCTACTAGAAACGAAAGTTGTAGCAGAGGTTTTTCCGAGAATTTTCAATAGTCTTGTAACAGAGGTTTTAGTAGAGGTTGTAGCAGAGGTTTTTAGTATTACAATATTTTGGAAACTTGTCACGAATACCTCCACTACAACCTCCGTAGTTGGTAGCGGAGGTTTTAATGGAGGCATTAATGGAGGTTTTTAGTATATTTATTTTTTCAACGACTAAAGGATTTAGCGAATGTTTCTCTCAAAGGTTCAATGCGTCTATAGTAAATAAGCACCAATGGGCTTATACCAAAGGTTCATTGGTGCACTTATAACAAAGATGCATCGGTGCACTTAACACTTATAACAAAGATGCACCAGTGCACTTATACCAAAGGTGCACCGGTGCACTTATACCGAATATGCACCAATGCACCTTCACCAAATAGGAGTATTTGCATGAGTGCGCCTTCACAAAATAGGAGCATCGATATTTTTTTGGCCAAAACCACACTATTTCACATTGGTCATGGAGCACCAGTGCACCTATAGTAAAAAAAACATAGCTGCACTTACACAAAAGATGAGCATTTGTGCACCTTAACCAACAATGAGCACCGTCGTGCCCATATTAAAGAAGAGCACTGATGACAAAAAAATAATTTGTTATGTACAGAAACCTCGTGAACATGCAAATAAAGAGAGGTGATTTGATAAATACATTATTATTAAAATGTAGTGATAGAATAACTTTGATCTTAAATATTCGAAGTATTAGTTCATACCTGTGTTTATTAATGAATCTCTTACTTACAATTTAAAAATGAAATACTTTCCTAATATTAAACAACAAATATAATTTTGATTATTTGAAATAAAATTTTAATGTTAAAAGGATACAAAATAAGACATTATCAATAACCACAAAAATAATATTATCAAAATGTATAATAACTAATGTTGAAATGTTGAGCATTAAAATTTATAGTCTTGGAGCATTGGTGCGCCTACAATAAAGAAGAACTGATGCACTTATACCAAATATTAGAACCAATGCACGTTAACCAACAAGAAGCATCCCTATGCACATATGGAAAAGGAGCACTGAAGACAAAAAAACAGTATGTCGTGTACAAAAACCTTGTGAACGTGCAAATAAAGGGAAGGAATTTAATAAATACAATATTATTAAAATCTAGTGGTATACTAACTTTGTTTTTGAATATTCCAAGTATTATTTCTTACCCCTTGCTTATTAATGAATCTCTTGTTTACAATTTAGAAATGAAATACTTGTCGAATATTAAGCAAAGATTATAATTTTGATTGCTTAAAATAAAAATTTATAGTTAAAAGAATAAAAATAATATTTGGAGAATCAATCCTCTTAGACCAAAGTAGAGCACCAGTGTGTCTGCACCATAAAACAGGACCACCGATGCACTTATACCAAAAATGAACACTAGTGTGCTTTCCCCAAAGAGGAGCATCGACACTGGTGCGCCTTAACCAAAGAGTAGCATCAGTGCGCCTTCACCAAAGAGTTGTACTGGTGCACTCACATAGAATAGGATCATCGGGAATAAGAAATAGAATGTCGTGAACGGAATATAGTTTTTTGCATGTATAGAGACCTTGTCGCATCGAGAGTGGCAAGGTGTTCTACAGCCCAGTATGTGGGAGATGTTGTCACATAATGTAATGTAACATGTAACGTGATATACCAAAAATAAAAATTAAATTAAAATTTTCATATCGGCTCATAAAATAAAATAAAATGAAAACCAAATAAAAAATAATTAAAAAATCCATATTTGCTCATAAAATAAACAAAATAAAAATTTTAAACCAACTAAAAAGTCATTAAAAAAAAACAAATAAAAAGTCATTAAAATTCCTTTTTTATTAATAAAATTTTAAACCAACTAAAAAGTCATTAAAAAATAAAACCAAATAAAAAGTCATTAAAAATCCTTTTTTATTAATAAAATTTTTAAAAAAATTAAAACAATAGGTTCATTTTAAAATTGGATATATCAAGAATGGAGAGGGATCAAATTTCCTTTGTGGGCGTGTAAAAAATTTAAGTTAAAAAAATAACACCTCAAGAAATTGGATGTCTCTCAATGCTTGATAGATCCGGATTAAGGATGGATTTATGTTGGTTAACCTACAAATAAAAGGAGGTGAAAACCCCTATGTATATGCACCCATGTTGCACAAAAATGTATCATTTTCTTTTCGAAAGTTTCCCCTCATTTTTTATCCATATATCTTGAAGAAAAATCCTAAAATAAATCCACCATTAACCATCGAAATAGAGGAAAAACCCTCAAACCAACAAAAAAGAACAACAAAACCAAATAAGAAAACATGAACAATAGTGAGAAATGTAAAATAATAGAAATAACATAGATATTGGGAAGAAGTAAAACAAAGAAGAGAGAAAAAATATATATTGGCTACGCTACTTCTTGGGGTCCAATCCACTAGTGTAAATTAGACCTTAAGCTTATGTCAATCTGGTGTTTGTAGACTTAGAGGCGTATCCCAAATATAGAGACTCAGAGCTAGACCTGACTGGAAATTTAGTTTACCTATAAAACAAATCTATTGAATGCTAGAATACTATGACTTTGAAATGCAAAACCTCCCTTATAGAAGAAACTTCATTTGATCTCTTAGTTTAACTAGCAATTCATATATGAAATATTCTAAGATAATAAAAAACACTGAACCTAAATCTTAAAAATAGATCACAATACACTGCCTATTATCTCACTGTTGAAAGCAGACAATCATTGATTTCCTTTACAAGAAGACAATTCGCAATGTATAACTATCCTCAGCAATTTGATATCGAATAAGCAGTGCAATCTAAATCATTCCTACAGCGTTTAAACATTTAAATAACAGAGCTCATAACCTTGTTCATACAATCTAACTCGTTCTGCAATGTATGAGTAATTAAAATAAGGAAAATCGACTTCTACAGGATTTAATTAAAACATACCACATGCAAAGATGCAGAAAGATGTGTGTATACTTGGCAAAGGGGGCCCTCCAATGCTTTGCTTACACAAGCAAAGAAAATCATAGAGCTCTAGAACTCAATCGCATTCAGCATATAGAAATGAACATACACAGTAATTTATCAAATCCACAGTCTTTATTTCAAAATCATACGTCTATTATCCAAGGGTTTCTTTCCTCTGTAAAATCAAATACTTATACAATTTTTTTTAAAACTGAAAATGCTACAAATCTGGAAGACTCATAATGATATGTGACCCTCGAGATCCTCCATCAGATCCATCAAAAATAGGCAAAATCGAAACTGTCCTTTTTTTATGCTAAGTGGTAGCATAGGTGGTCGTCTTTGACCGGCATTGACTCGACACCTGTGAAAGCCATATCACATGTTCGTTAGAAATTTAACCATCCTTGGACATCAAGGATCTTCCTCCCATCTCTCAGTTTGTGCCTAGCTGGCCTGCAAGTATCCAACCTAGGAGAAATTACGGGAAGTTAGCACATTCTGTAATTTTGAATAAAACCTTAATTTAAATGCATTAAAAATCTCATAATTCAATTTGCTAAGAAGTAACAACATTTATACCTTTGACCAAAGTTTTATGGATGAAATTAAGGTTTTATGGATCAATTATGAAGGTTTGTGGAGAAAACTGGAAGGTATATGGATGGCAAAATAGGTAAAAATGGTGCCCAACATCTCCCCCAAGAGGAAGCTGTTGCATGTCCACATGCACAAAAAGTATTTCCAAAAATTTGACCCTGCTTATATCCTGACCAAAATTTTGTTGTTGAACCTCTGCTTTTAATCTCCTGTCTGAGATGATGCATCTTTAGAAGTTCGAGATGCATAAAGGACTTTCAGTTTTTCATACTTGGTTTTGTAAGTCTTCTTTTGTTTATACCATTTATATGCATGCTTGGAGATTCGTGCCCTTTGAACTTTAAGCTTCCTGTTCTTTTCTTTTAACTTTTCATTCCTCAATTCTAATTCTCTTACTTCCAGTTTCAACTTCTTAATCTTTTTACTGTTTTTGGAAGTTTTCTTCTTTTCCATCTTTATTGGAGGCTGCACAGAATTAGTGTCCATCCCCAATTCTTCATTCTCTTGTACTCAATCTCCCTTCTTTTCTTTTTCCATAGTTTGTTGCTCTAAGAAAGGAGAAGTTGGATCATTTGATATTTCCTGTCTTGGATGCTTTTTCTCTTCTGTTTCTTGCTGTTCCAAGAAGAGATTAATTTTTTTAGTCTGCTTTATCACTTCTTCTGAAATCTTCAAAGTTTCTTGGGTGTCTTTTTCTTCATGGACTTGCCCTATCTCACATGTTAGACTTTCTTCTTGACTTTCCAAGGATTGTATGTATTCATACTGTTTTTGTTGGCTTTCATCATCCTCTTCTAGTGCTAATTGATTTCGAGCTTGCTAATGCTTCCTTGGCTTTTTCATATAAATGGTGAAGATTTGATCTTGCTTTTGGAACTGTCTTTCTTCTTTCATCATGCTCCTGGTTCGTATTCTTCTCTAAGGTTGTTTTGAGCTTGCTGCCTCAGATTTATCTTCATCATCTGTGATCATCAACATCTCTCTTTCTTTCTTTTTCCCCTTAAGCAGTTTTGAGCTTGTTGCTTCAGGGTTCTATTCTCCATCCTTGGGGTATGTTATCATCAACAGTTTGTCTTCTTTCAAGCCTTCTTCAGGCAGCTCTTCTAGTTCTTCAAACTGATTATGAATTATAAATCCTTGCCAGGTCAGGTTTTGCTTCTGTAACGTACTCATATGTGATGATTATTTTGATGAGCCCACAATGGAAAAGGCTTGTTGATTTATCTTCTGCACGCTTTTGAACGGCCTTAGCCATCTTGGAAAGGCTCTGTAATAAAAAATGGGGCACGTTAATCTCACAATCACCCCTCAAATGTTGCAATAGCTTGATATGATAAAGATATACAATACTAAATCGGCCTTCACAGGTGATGAATCTTTGGATGACATATACTATTTCATCCCAAGGATGAACCAACCAACTCCTTGGTATTCCCTTCTTCCAGTTCACTGATCCTTCCCTTGACCTGGATAGAAAGGGTATCCATGCCTTCTCCTTGAATTGTTTGGTTTTAAAGAATCTCTCTCCTTGTTGTGGTAAGCCAACGATCTATGCCAAAATGTCTTCAGACAATCTGAAATTCAAATTTCCTACTGTAGCCCTCTCTCCATCAAACGAGTCAGCAAAGGCTAGGCTAACATTGTCATTGTGCCCATCAAACTTTTCAAAAAAAGACACCCACTATTTCCTCTCAAAAATTTCCATACATTTCTCATGAATAACAATGGAATCGAATTTCTCTAGTTCCAATCTAGATACCATTTTGCAATTTTAACACAAAAAGAAATATGCAAAAACCCCAGCTTTGCAACTTTTAACTCTGTAAACATTTTCCTATTTCAAAACGATCCTCTGAAACTAGAATTGCTATTGATCTAGAAAATTCTTTTGGCAAAAGATTCAAGTTTTACCTCTCCTCTAGCGTTATTGCTTCAAGATTTTTCCTACACGTATGCATTCTTCAGAAAGCTAGTGCCCGCATCCTTCCTCTGTGATACACGCCTTCTTTTCACTGTGAAGTATTATCCCTATATGCCTTTGTAATGTACAGCAATCGGGTCTGCATATGGAAGAGTGAAGTTTGGGAACTGATCAAAGCGGAATGACCATTCTGATATGCAATCCCAGTGTCATAAGTTTGCAGTGTGATTTTCTATGCACATGAATATTTTCATGGGAGCATACAACTGTGATTCCCACGTCTTTTACAATCATTATCTGAACATGCCACTTATCAAATGTTCTACGATCCATATTCCATATATATTTTTAACTTAATGCATAATGCACTAGTATCTTTGTCCTAGAGTATATAAATGAAAATATAAAAACATTTGAATCTTTTTTTTTTTTAACATTTCTCTTCCTGTTGAGAAGAAAACCCTGCCTGTAGAATGCAGTTTAGGTTTTGATAATTTGAAATTTTCCTCTAGGATTAATTATGACCACCATTTTGACACCTAGGGTAGGATAATGAGAAGTGAATGGAATGTCGGCATGAATTATGAAGGTGATAGAGTAGACAGTCAAACTTATGAGGATAGGTAGATATGTCATTACTTAAAAACAAAGAATCATGCAACTTTTAAAGCATAAAAATTAAAATCCTTACAAACTTTGCTTGATATCCCTTTGTGTTGTGCTTGTTGCTTGATGGAGCTGGTTTGCAATTTATTTCTAATTCACATATGTCCTTTTGATGTCTTCTCTTAAAAATGTTTGCCATCTCAGGTCCCTTCTACTGTCTTCTGATGCAATATCTCAAATTCCTTCTGCTAAACTGGAAGTCAGGTCCCTCTGCATTTGGAGAAGGCTTGGAGGGTTCCAAGAAAGAAGAAAAATAGAAAGCATGAAATGCTTATCCCCTTCATAGGCCTAGTTATTGACTTGTCCTCAACTCAAACAAGATCTTTATTATGCAAAAAAAAACTGCCTATGAGGCATGAAATTTCTAATGCCAGAAAGTGAAAATATTTTTGTGAATTTTCAATGGCCAAGTAAACCTGGTTTTCCAAGGAAAATTCGAGTTTATGTTGTGCCAGTTGCTTGGTTTTCACAACTAAACACCCTTTTTTTGTTTCTTGTTTTTTTTCTTTGTGTTTTGTTTCTTTTTTTTCTTTTTTTTTATCAAATTAGAAAATGTCTAAGAAGAAAGTGAAGGAGAAACACCAGTGTGTTTATCCAGCACTTCCATCTCCCGTTGCTGTGAAATCTATTGTATGAAATATTCTTTGTTGATAGGCTTGGTGTAGAGTTTTAGCCGATGGCCATTGACCACAAATATACATGCTTCATCATCGATTGTTTGGAGTTTGACTGAGCCATTGTCATATACCTCTACAATCTCATATGGACCAAGCCAATGAGTTGTGAACTTGGCCTTGAAGTCTTTGAATTTTGAATCAAACAATAGGGCCCAGTCACCGATATGAAATTGTTTCTTTTTTATCAACTTGTCATGCCATTGGGCTCTTTGTTGTTGTATCAAAATATTGTGTTCTATTGCAGCCTGTCTCATCTCATCTAATTGATTCAATTGTTGTATCATTTCTTATTGTGATTCAGAAAGATTCATCCCCAAATATGCTGCTAACTTAAAGGTATGAATTTGAAATTCTATCGGCAAGAGGACTTGCTTACCATAAACGAGCTGATAAGGAGAAAAACCAGTACTGTTTTTCCAAGTGATTCGATATGCCCATAAAGCTTCAGTAAGCTTAGCTGACCAATCCTTTCTATGCATCTGGATAGTTTTGGTGATGATTCCTTCCAAAGTTTTGTTTGTAGATTCCACCTGGCCATTGGCTTGTGGATGGTAAGGTGTAGATTTTCGGTGCTTAATTTTGCACTTTGCTGCTATCTCCCGCACTAGTTTAGAAGTAAATTGTGCACCCTAATTAGTGACAATCTCTCTAGGAACCCCAAATCTGACAAATATCTCTTCAAAAAGAAAGTTTACCACTGTCTGTTATGTGGCTCTTGGTAATGGTTTGGCTTCCACCCACTTTGTAACATAGTCGGTACATACTAGAATGTACTTCTTTCCCTGTGATGGTGGATGAATCGATCCAATGAAATCAAGAGCCCACTTCTCAAATGGTTCTATTAGGATTTGTGGTTGGAGTGGCATTTCATCAGATCGTACTGGTCGTCCCATCTGTTGACAATTATCACAGCTCCTAACATACTTCTTAGAATCCTTAAAAATAGAAGGCCAGTAATACCCCAAATTGAGTATCTTGTATGATGTTCTTTTCTCTGCAAAATGGCCACCACACGGTTCATCATGACATGCTTTCAAAATATCTAAAACTTCATCTTGTCGTACACATCTCCTAATAATTAGATCATATCCTGTATAAAAAAGATCGCCATTGACCCATATATGTCTAGCACTTTGTTTAATAATATTTTTCTTTTCTTTAGATGGCATAGATGGAGGTAGCTGTCTTGATGATAAATAGTTGGCAATATCAGCATACCAATGAGTGATAACAGAAATTGCAAACAAGTGTTCATCAAGAAAACTATCTAAAATAGGAACAACCTCACCAATATTGTGTAAGCGAGACAGGAAATATGCCACTTCATTTTCTTATCCAGGCCGATCTAAAACAGTGATATTGAATTCCTGCATTAATAGTAACCATCTGGTTATCCGACCATTAGTAATAGACTTATTCATCAAATATCGTAAAGCGGAATGATCTGTGTGGACAAAAATTTCGTAGCCAGTAATGTAATGACGAAATTTGTTCACAGCATGAACTACTGCCAACATCTCCTTTTCAGTGACTGTATAATTCAATTCTCCAGGTGTTATATTTTTGCTGATAAAATAAATAGCATAAGTCATGGTATGCTCTTTTTGTCCCAAAGAGGCCCCTATTGCAGTGTTAGATGCATCAGTAGAAATATGGAAGGGCAATGTCCAATTTGGTCCCCTTAAAATGGGAGCAGTTGAGAGCTTATCTTTAAGTGTCTAAAATGCAGATTGACAGTTAGTATCCCATTTGAAATTTACATCCTTTGAAAGTAATTTAAACAATGGTAGAGCTATCTTACTGAAATTTGCAATAAATCTACGATAATAGCCTGCATACCCTAAAAAGTTTCTTGCATCTGTTTGAGTTGTTGGTTCAGATAGATTTACAATGATTTGAATTTTAGCAGGATCTAATTTTATTCCAGATGAAGAAATGTGATGTCCTAAAACTATCCCTTCAGTCATCATCATAAAACACTTTTAGTTGCTAAGGGAAAGATTTGAGTCAACACACCTTTTTAAAATTTTCTCCAAGTTTGCTAAGGAATCCTCAAAGGCACTTCCATGCACAGAAAAATCATCCATATAGACTTCAACACATTCATGAATTAAATCTGCAAAAATGGCCAAGACTGCTCTCTGAAAGGTAGTTGGGGCATTACATAAGCCAAAAGGTAAAACCTTGTAGGCATATGTGCCCCAGGGACATGTAAAGGTATTTTTTTCCTAGTCCTCTTTTGCAATGCTAATTTGATTATATCCACTGAAACCATCTAGAAATGAAAAATATTCCTTCCCAGCCAAGGCATCTAACACCTGATCAATAAAGGGAAATGGGAAATAATCTTTTAGTGTTGCCTTGTTTAACTCCCTGTAATCTACACATATCCGCCATTTGCCATTTTTCTTAAGAACAACAACCAAGGGAGAAACCCATTGGCTGTCAGAGATAGGGTAGATAAATCCTACCTTTAATAACTTCTACAATTCTTCCTTAACTATCTCTTTTAGTATGGGGTTCATTCTACGTTGAGGTTGTCTGAGAGGTCTAATTTTATCATCTGTGTAAATGTGGTGAGTGCGTGTTTCATGATGAATGCCTGGCATGTCAGTGTATTCCCAAGCAAATGCATGGGAATACTTATTCAGTAAGGTAATCAGTTGTTCTTCCTATGATGTAGTAAGATGTGCACTGATATTCAAATGTTTTCCTGGACTGATTTCAATTGTTTTTCTTTGGACATCAATGATTGAATGAACATTAAAAATATCATGAAGTGCCAATGCTAAAGAATTTACTGTGCAATTTTCCTAAAAATTATGTCCCAAAACTTGATCTGCTATAGCATATTGCATGTCTCTTAATTCTTCAGAAATATCAAGTTCAGTAATGAGGTAATCTAGCAAATATTCGTTGTTTTCTTCTTGAAAATCAAAGAACTAATTGATACTTAGGACAGGTTGAATTACTTCTTCTTCCTGATCTTTGGTCTCGTTAATCCATGATAACTTATCTAATACAGAAGGTCGCTAGGCAGAAGGATAAAGTGTAATTTGTTTTCTCTCTGTCCCATGTGAAATAAGCATACTTCATGATCTACACCCTATGAAAGCATCAGTTGTTTCCAACCAGGGTCTGCCAAGAATCAATGGATGCCCCCCTAGATTAGACTTTGGTTGCAGCACTATAAAATCTACAGGATACTCCCAGGAATCTAAAGAAACAATGATATCTTCTAAGATCCCTTCAGGTGTGATTTTAGATCTGTCAGCTAGTTCCAAAACTGTAGTGGTTGGTCTGAGATTTTTCAAGTGAAGGTATTCCATTGTCTCTAGTGTCGTGACATTAATAGCAGCACCTAAATCAATCAGTGTTTTTGGAATTGAAAAATTGTTGACAGTGATTGTGACCATTGGGATTCTAGGATCAATATATTTTTCAATAAAAACAGTGTTAGACATTAATCCTGCTAATTTGCCTACCACATGATTTTTTTATGGATCCTTCCTTCTCTTATTGAGACATAATTCCCTAACTGCTTTCATATAGATTGGAATATCCTTTATAGCCTGCAGTAGGGGAATTTTGACACGTACATTTGTTAACTCATTCAAAACATCAAAATCAGGTAGGGAGATTGAAAGTTTTTCCTTGACCAACCTTTCTGGAAAGGGAGGTATATAAGGTACTAATATTTTCCCTTTTTAACTGTGATTTTCTCACTGTGACTTTTCTATCTTTGATTTTTTTGGAGTTTTCTCATTTTCTGCTTGTTCTTCTAAAATAACAAGATATTCTTTTTGTAAATTTTTCCAGATCTTAAGTTGATGTTTTGAAGTGGGAGGATTGAGTAAGGGAGTGCCATTCCATCATCAACATTATACATGGGTTTATCCATTTTATTATTCGGATTTGGTATTGGTTGGGCTGGCAATTGTGTTGTTCGAGGTGGAGGCTGGTTGGATGGCAATTGAAGCTGTTGAGGTTGTTGGCCTAGTTGGGGAGCAAGATTGGGTTGTTGGAAAAATGGGGCTTGATTCTACTGGTATTGGGGATATGCAGAAGGTTGTTGATAGGGCTGTAGATAGTCCTGTTGATATGTCTGGTTACCATGAGTATACCCTCACCAATTTGGAGCAGGTTGGGCTAGTTGAGGAGACCAAGTTTGCCAAGGCATGGGTGCACTCCATGAATTCTGAACAGGAGTTTGATAATTTGAATGAAACTGTTGCATAGGATCTTGAGACATACCTTAAAAACGTGGCTGCCAAGGTCTTCATTGTCCCATAAAATAGAGAGACTCCATGCTTTGATTCTCCTCCATTCGGGCTGCCTGCAATTCTTTCAATCTGGGGCAATCATCAGTTTTATGATTTGCAGTACATAAGCCACAAATTTGAACAGTATTTAAAGGACATTTTTTTAATGGGTGTTTCTTTCTACATTTAGGGCAAAAAATAGACAAGGCTTGATCTTGTTGGTCTTGTTGTTCTTGTCTTTTCTTAGTTCTTGATGTTTCGACCTGTGTTCCTAAGGTACTCAATAGATCAGTCTTAAAATATCCTAACAGATTCCCAAGTTCAGCTCTGGTCATGCCACTGGTTGCAGATTTAGTTACTTTGGAAGTTACATCCCTTTTCCCATTTCTAGCCTTTCCTCTTGAATACTTCTGACATAAGTCTTGTATCTCATCAAAGGGTAAGTAGGAGATGTCACCTTTTCCCATAACATTCAAAATATCAAGGTATTCTTCTCTTATTCCTTTTAAAAATATTGTCCGAGTGATCTCAAGTGTCACGGAATTGTATTTGGATTTCTGCAAGTTGTATGAGAATATTTCTAGATACTCTTCCAAGCTTTCTTCCTCCTGCTGAGACATCCTGAAAATGTCATCTTTTAAATCCTTTGATCTACAATATGCCTGATATTTCCTAAGAAAAATTTTCCTCATCTCATCCCAGCTAGTTATAGAATGCTCTCCTAATCCCATGAACCATTTCAAGACAACTGCTTTAAGAGTAGCAGGGAAAAGATGAAGTTTGTGGTTGTCATCAGTATATCCATAGGTTCGACACAAGATATCAAATTCAAATAGGAAAGAATCTGGATCTTCAAAATTCATACCATAGAAATTTGGTAGGACAGATGGTGGAATATTTTTCATCTTTACCTCTTCCCCTAGGATGATGCTAGTGTCCAAGATGGGGAATTTAAAGGTGGCTTCCTGATCTTTTTCTACTCTTTCATCCCTTTCATACCTTATCTCTTATTCCCTATCGTGTCTCCTCTCTTCTTCCCTTATCTCTTGTCTTAGTTTATTTTCCATTTCTAACCTTCTCTCATACTCCTTTCTTTGTTCTACAGTTGGCCCTTTTGATGTTTCTTCTTTAGCCATTTCAAAAGTATCAACAGTTGTAATGAGTCCTTTTTTATCAAATAAAGAAGTTCCTGTTACTTCTATTTTTGGGGGGTTTTTGATAAATCTTCCTTTCTCGTCTCTTTGTCTTGACATAAAACTAGAATCTACTCTGTGTTTTTGAAATTTTCTTTTTATAAGAGAACTAAAGTTTTTAAGTCTGCTTCTAAAATGCCTCCCCAGCAACGGTGCCAAATGTTGGGCTCCAATCCGCTAGTGTAAATTAGACCTTAAGTTTATGTTAATCTGGAGTTTGTAGACTTAGAGGCATATCCCAAATATAGAGACTCAGAGCTAGACCTAACTGGAAATTTAGTTTACCTATAAAACAAATCTATTGAATGCTATAATGTTGTGACTTTGAAATGAAAAACCTCCCTTACAGAAGCAAATTCATTTGATCTCTTAGTTTAACCAGCAATTCATATATGAAACATTCTAAGATAAAAAATAAAATAAAAATTCTGAACCTAAATCTTAAAAATAGATCACAATACACTACCTATTATCTCACTGTTGAAAGCAGACAATCATTGATTTCCTTTACAAGAAGACAATTCACAATGTATAACTATCCTCAGCAATTCGATATCAAATAAGCAATGCAATCTAAATCATTCCTACAGCGTTTAAACATTTAAATAACATAGCTCATAACCTTGTTCATACAATCTAACTCGTTCTGCAATGTATGAGTAATTAAAATAAGGAAAATCGACTTCTACAGGATTTAATTAAAACATACCACATGCAACGATGCAGAAAGGTGTGTGCAGACTTGGAAAAGGGGGCCCTCCAATGCTTTGCTTACACATGCAAAGAAAATCACAGAGCTCTAGAACTCAATCGCATTCAGCATATAGAAATGAACATACACAGTAATTTATCAAATCCACAGTCTTTATTTCAAAACCATACATCTATTATCCAGGGGTTTCTTTCCTCTGTAAAATCAAATACTTATACAATTTTTTTTAAAACTGAAAATGATACAAATCTGGAAGACTCATAATGATATGCGACCCTCGAGATCCTCCATCAGATCCATCAAAAATAGGCAAAATCGAAATTGTCTTGTTTTTATGCTAAGTGGTAGCATAGGTGGTCATCTTTGACCGGCATTGACTCGACACTTGTGAAAGCCATATCACATGTTCGTTAGAAATTTAACCATCCTTGGACATTGAGGATCTTCCTCCCATCTCTCATTTTGTGCCTAGATGGCCTGCAAGTATCCAACCTAGGAGAAATTACGGGAAGTTAGCACATTCTGTAATTTTGAATAAAACCTTAATTTAAATGCCTTAAAAATCCCATAATTCAATTTTCTAAGAAGCAACAACATTTATACCTTTGACCAAAGTTTTATGGATCAAGTATGAAGGTTTATGGAGAAAAGTGGAAGGTATTTGGATGGAAAAATAGGTAAAAATGGTGCCCAACATTACTCTTCCTCTTCTTCTTCTCTCTTGTGGAACCATGTGAAATGAAGAAATGAAACAAACTCTATTTCCCCTCTTCTTAAGTTATTTTTCTCGCTTCTTTTAAAAGTCTAAAATATCATGCTTCTTTAAATAAGATGGAAAAACCCATATATTTTGATGCAAAACCCTACAAGAAATCCACCATTAACCTACAAAATAGAGGAAAAACCCTCAAACCAACCAAAACTAACAACAAAACCAACTTAGAAATTAGGAACAATAGTGAGAAATGCAAAATAGTATAAATAAAATAGATAACAGAAAGAAATGAAATAATGAAGAGGGAAGAAATTGGTTGATTGGCTACAATACTCTTTCTCTTCCTCTTTTCTTTGGTAGAACCATGTGAAATGATAAAATGAAACAAACCCTCTTTTTTTCCCTCTTTTCAATACATTTTCCCTGCTTTTTTAAATCGTTTAAAAATTCCCTCTTTTTTAAATATGTTAAAAAAGACAACTTAATGTTCAGTTTTTTTTGTTTATTAGAAGCACCGGTGCATCTAGACTGTTAAAGGGGCACCACTACGTCTTCGCCAAAGAGGAGCACCGACATCGGTGTGCCTTGACCAGAGAGGAACACCGACACTGGTGTTCCTTGACCAAAGAGGAGTACCGACACCGGTGTGCCTTGACCAAAGAGGAGCACCGACATTGGTGCACCTTGACCAAAGGGGAGCACCAACATAGGTGCATATTAACCAAAGAGGATCTCTGGTGCGCCATTTCAGAAGTGGAGCACCAATGTTTTTTTGACAAAATAATATTGGTGCACATGGGTCATGTAGCATCGATACGCCCACACCTTAAAAAAGAGCATCAGTGTACCTTCGCTAATGAGGAGCACAAACATTGGTACGCCTTCACTAATGAGGAGCACCAAAACTAATGTGCTTTATCCAAAGAGGAGCACATGTGCGCCATTACCAAAAAAACAACACCAATGTGCTATAATGGTTTAGGCACACCAATAAAAAAAACATATGCTAAAACCTCCACCCACCTGCCTCTTTTAGGAACCTCCACTATAAGCAAAGAAATGATGTGTTGTTTTGGGTGGGTTCTACTACAACCTACACCAAAAGGTGTTCTCCTTATACTGATTATTTCTAGTTTAGCATAGGCATCGGTTGAAGGGCCCCAATAAAAGGAGGAATATATATATGTAGGAACAATAACCTTAGTGCATATTTGAAATTTTATTATGAGATATAATCATTTGAATATCAAGTTGTCCTTTTTTTTAATTTCTTAATATCATCACTTCCCAAATCTCTTTGGAAATGCTTCAAAATTAAAGGGAACAATAAGGAATTATAACATCTATCCAAACTAAATCCATGACCTTATTTGGTCTATCAGTTACTTTGTGGCTTCATGTTGGCTATGCCAATAGAACTAGGTCATGACGAATTGTAATTTTGGTTCCAAAGCTTCACATAATATTTTTAGGTAGTCCATAGTTTGTTTAAGAATTATTTGCATGGGTCGAAGGGACCCAACAAAAGGAATAATATACATACATAGAAGCAAGCATCTTGGTGCATATTTTAAATTTTATGGTGAGAGACAAGGGTTTGAAAGTCCACTAGTCAATTTTTTTTTATAATCTTAATACCATTGCTTCCCAGAGCCTTGTTTTAGACACTTTAAAAGTGCAAGGAATACCTAGAAATTTGAATATTTATTCAAGGTGAATCCATAACCATACTCGATCTACTATCTATTTTGAGTCTTCATGTTGGATTTGTCTATAGTATTGAGTCATGAACAACTGCAATTTTGATTCCAAAGCTTCATATAATACTTTTAGGTTATCCATAATTTGATTAAGGTTTGTTTCTCTTCAAGGATGGTAAGGAAATAATGATCTATGTAATGACCATTCACAAGGTTTCCTTAATTTGTGCTAAGGAGAGTGATGAACCCCCTAATACATTCTATTATGAATAAGGTTGTTGAGGGATTAAATAATCATTACATAAAGAGATGGATCCAAGGGTAAGCCTTGGTGGATGGAGTGAAAAAGTCCCATTTCGTTGTATTTGTCTTGATTAATATAAAAATAGATTGTTGCTTTAGAAAAATAGGGTTTCGACCACTTTTATAAATAAAGAACCAAAACCAAGCACCTTAAGGATAGAGAGGATGAAAGGTAACTCCATATTGCCATAATATTTCTCAAAGAATCTTGACGAAGAGGGTCTTTAAGCCCTGGATTCAAGCCTACTCCACACATTCCTAAACTTCAATCACATTATCTAATATGAACTAACCTTTAATAAAGCATGTCTTCCCTAGCCTGATGATTTTTGACAAAACATGTTAAACCTGCAAAGCTAACTCCTTCGATAGAATAGTGTATGAGACATTTAGAGTAGTTGTTGACATCTAGCTTGTGATAAGAGTTGGATCGCCTAAATTTGGAATGGTTTTGATTATCCCTTTATTGGTATGATTTCCAAGAATATATATTGGAATATCCTCTTCATATAGCTAGAGAATATTAGGGATAATAAAGTTGTAGGTGTCCATATAAATTTTGAACAAACAACTGTCCATTCTAAGTGATTTCCCATAAAGGATCTCTTTGAGAGAAATTGTGAATTCGTATAATTAAATCCCTTGCTCACTCACATGTTGTTCTTCTTGTGTCATTTTTCTTGGGACAACATTAATACATGTCTGCATGGCTACCTTTATTTCATCTATTATTTCCTATGATCGAAAATCCGTTTTGTAATGATTAATGAACTCTTTTTAAAGGTTCATTGTCCTTCCTAATGATTATGTCATATTTGTTTAGGGCCTTAATGCATTGTATAAATTTCCTATAAGCAAGGGGATATGAAAATGCCTTACTATCCTAGTGGCGTCGGGACTTGATTTGGCATCCCTTGCTTTATATGTTTTATCAACATTCAACATATGCCTCAACTTGTCTCTCTTACATGGAATTGTTCATTGAAGGAGTTGAATTGTTACATTCTTAAGACTTCCTCAAGCTACTTTGTCACTGCCTTGCATTTCCTTCTTTTGAAAATACAAATTGGATTTCAAGTGGAGGACGCATAGATGGAATCAACACAAGAAAAGGAGAAGGTAGTTCAATAAATATTAGGGCCTGGAATGCAATTTTATCTATCAATAATAAAGCTTAATATAGGGGTATGTGAGACAAAATCTTAGAAAATGGATCTAAATGCTCGAAGGTAGACTCCTCATCTGAAAATTGACAAACCAAAATCAACAAATTGATAGAGGAAATCCTAATCAAGCACACACACACACACACACATCTACATATACATATATTATGTTTAATGAACTATCCTCCCCTTGTCTTATGTTGATGTTATCTATGAGTCCTACACTTAATCTATAGTTTGTATTGTTGTCTCTATTACCGCTTGTATTTATCCATAAATGAGGTTCAGGTGTCGAAGTGGGGCTATATTTCAAACATATAATGTGAAATTTACATTACTTTAAAAAACTTTATGCAAGATCAATCAAATACTTAGGGTACTTACTATTCATCAATTTAGCAAGATCATTGTCACAAAGAATAAATACTAAAGAATCCATACCCTCCCCCTCATGTAACTTATGAGAATAAATACCATAACATCTAGATCCTCTTCATCAACCAATTGATACTTAAATATAAATCCTTGCTACAAAACTTTGTCATCCTCAAAATAAGCACTAGAAAGATAATATCGCTATTCACCCAGACAATCCATGTTTCCCCTAATGTACAACAACTTGTTAGGAGAATAATAAGACATGAGGACAAGGGGCCCATGACCATTCTGAGAATAAGACTCCTCTCATTGTTGCATTTTAAGCCCTCACATCTAATGAACTACCCTATCATTTTCTTGTGTTTTTTTCATATACAAGTCCTACACTTGAACTCCAAATTGTGTTGTTGTCTCTACTACTACTTATATTTCTTCATAAATGAGGTTTGTAAGTTAGAGTGGGGATAGAATTCAAACATTGAATGTGGAAGATACGTTATGGTTCTAGATCATTTAAAAATCTTAATTTCACATGTTCAATTCCTCATCCCTATGCGTGGAGACAATTAATCCACCTACTTTAAGACCCCTTACATGTAATCAAATACAAATAAGTGGTGTTAATTATTTGTTGGTACATGTGATTCCCATCTTATCATCGGGATTTGAATTTCCTCCTCATGTTCACTTCGCCTTACTTCGGTTACTTCAAAGAAAACTTTGGAGATTTATGCCATATTTATAACAATTCATAAGAAAAGCCCTAGGTAAAGAAATATTTTAAAACACAAGTTGGAATTTATCATATTGCATTAGAAATATACTCTTAATTATTGAATTATGGCCAATAAATCATAACAATGATAGAAGATAGAAGAAATGCCCAATATAAATGTAAAGCTGCAAATTAGCATATCTTCTATGCCATTGGAATTACCAGCTAAAAATTGAAAACATAAGTCCCCTAGTTTAGGTTTAAATCGCCTTATCTAGATGAGATGCAAGCACATATATAATCACACAACAAAATGATTTGTTGCAAACTTTGAAGCTAAGAATGTGAATTTGATGGGGTTCCCTCTCTTTCATCTATTTAATTCATCCAATCAATGACAATATCATATATCAACCCGATATTATAGAGTTAGAAGTGTTGTATCTTGCTGTTGCACCTCAACACATGCACAATACCATATAAAAGGAAATGAATAAAGTTACCTTGCAAATTACGTGCATGCATGTAAACATTTTAGGATGTATTTAATACATAGCATGCATGAGAGAAATAATGTATTACATAATGTACCATGTGTCCAATGTTGACCTCTCATGTAGTGACAACTCATTATCTGTAATGTCCCCATCCCCAAAACCAGGGTCATGGGAAAATGTAAGCCCAAAGGAAGGTTGAATAAAGGTATAGCACAACATAATAAGGTCAACCAAAATCTAGGATAAAATACCATCGAGCCAATTAAAACAAACCATACAACCTTTAAAATAATTGTGATACTTAATTATAAAACTCCCCAAAAGCTCATGCATATGCAACACCGTGCAAGCATGATAATGAAACCATATTTACAAAATTTAAGAAAATTGGACCTTAGAACTATTAAAACATTAAATGTGACCATAATAAACCCAATAATTCTAACTAATCAGATTGACGGAATTATTTGCAAACAATTACAAACTAGATCTTTATGTTGTAAACTATGCAATTTACGGCACTCCCATCAATCCAATTTATGTTAATTTTATTAACAGTTTTGCATTGCTCATCACGTCAAACATGAAACTAACACCTACATCCCTTCAATAATATAAAATGGAAAATACAAAGCTATAATATATATCCATTAATTCATACAAATATCATATCTATTGTTGCTATAAAAAACACTACTGGATCATCCAGTAAGCATTCAAATCTTTGAAAAACCAACCAAAATCATCTAGTGGGTCCCAAATAAAAAGCATACCATCCATATAGGGCACTCTACAGCCACCAAGTTTGCACTATATAATTCATATACAGCCATACAACATTATATATTCAATTCTCCGTAGAAACGATCAATTCAATCTAGTTTTCTTGTCGAAACACCTACTTTCTAGCAATCAAAACTCAATAATTTCAACTGTGGAATCATATATAACAAGTATGATCAGACATAGGGGAACACTTTCAAATTATTCTATATAAAATAATACATGTACAAACATATCTAAATCTACCATTAATATCATATATCAAAACAAGGAATAAACCCAATTTCCAAGAAAGATTTCCTCAACTAGAGTTCCAAAAACCAAGCAACTTCAACTGTCAATTTATCAATTTATCTAATCAACCATGGAGGTAAATCTTGTATATTAATACATAACCAATAACACTTTAATTACCATATTTTTAAATTTCCATCAACATCATATCTCAAATAGAGGAGAAATCACTAATTTCCAAGCAATATTTAAACCATCAAATTTGCATCTAACCACTAATATCTCTACCAATATTTTCAAAAATAAATAGTTCAACTTTGTAGAAATGGAAAAATCATATAAGCATATGAATTTAAAAAAATATAAACCACTTATCTTATTAGTGTGCAACTAACAGCATCCATACCATCTTCCACCCAGCCAATGCACTACCAAGCCAGACCTCACTTTGAGAGGCCACCCCTGACCTAAGGCCACGGATATACAACAGAGGTGCACTCAATAATAGCTCAAGTATCATTTTTAGTAGCCACAAATATATTCCTCACCACATGCTTCCTCTTCCACCCCACTACCAAGTGCAATGGTAATCTAGACCCCCTATGCCCCTTGAGATATCGCCATTCACCATCAGGGTTTACGTGTAGGTCCAGGATAGAGCCAAGAAATGGACACGAAGGAAATACACCAAATTTGTCTAGGATTACCAAAAAATCCATAAAATATTACATTGCTTCAAGCATAAAGTTCATTCACATAGCAAAGCATACATGGCTTCCCAAGCTCACAAGCTTACCAAGCTCTCAAGATCAAAGGTTTGAACAACCAAGAATAACCAACCATAGTCAACCATCCAAAAAGAACCCCAAACCAAGGAGATAAAACATGGATTTATAGACCAAATAAGGTAATTCTAACTCAATGGGGTCAAATCAAACCAAGGTAAACCAGCTTGAGTCAATCCAAGGGGAGTAACTCAACCACATGGGGTTAACTCTAATCCAACCCAAGTAATTTGAATTTCAAGGCGAGTGACTCCAAGCCACTCCTCCTAACTCAAATTCATGTGTGGACACATCATCCATGAAGAGGAATCAAAATTAGTGAGGTGAGGTGTTACACAAACCAAGGCATCTTCCCAAAATAGAAAAGGAGGGGTTACACAAGGAGTTACTTAACTTTTGAGGTATCATGGCTAAAAATTGCCAGTGAGGGCGCACTTGTGCAAATGGGGGTTGTAAAACCAAGTGTAATCACCAAAAAGGAGTTTCAAAACCACCAAAGGGGCTCAAACAACAAGTGCCATCCACCCAAAGACCAAGGAAGGTGCATTCACCATGGGAGTCCCACTAAAACATATATTAGGCTCAATAGTACCAACATAGGCTAAAATAATCAAAAGTTGGGTTCGTTATACAATGTTTGGGTGATCATCAACTAATAAAGCCACCAAGGCATAAATACAGACCAAGATCAACCAAACAAGTTCTAAAGTGATATGAATATCCCCATTTCCCCTCAAATTGTGGATCTATGCCTTCCATACTCTTTTGTGGTTTTCAGTGTAACAATTGTTTTCAATAATTAATTATTTACAAAATAATAATGTCTCTAGGTCCTTAAAGACCCTTGTTCTGGCACCTTGTGCCACAATAATAATACCAATTATTACATATGTCTAGGGATTAATACACAAGGTATTACATTTCCTCCCCCTTAAACAATGCATTGTTCTCAATGCATAACATATAAATGCTTTAACAACTTACAGAAGGATCACAACCTTCATTTTTCCAGTCATACAGACATGGCCATACATGCCTTCAAAAGATAACATCTTTCAAACTTTCACAGACATGCCCATACATGTCTTAGAAAAATAACATATTCCAAAATCTCATAGGCATGCCCATACATGACTCAGAAATATAACATTTTTCTAACCACAATACTTCCAACTACCACCTACTTTCATGTCTATCTCCACTACTAGTGCGAGAACCGGGACTAGTAGACTGGAGTCAAGGAAGTAAGGGTCAATCTTCAATCCCCATTACAGGGTCTTCAAACCTCATTACAAGGCATGCATACCTCATTACGAGGCCTTCAATATTCAACAAAGATACACCTGAAAATCATATTTCGATCACTCATATGATTAACATCGGTTATAAAAATATGTCATGCATGATATAAATATATTCTTCTACAAAGATACTTTCTTCACATTTGAACTACACATGGTTAGCATCAACACACACACACACACACAATTCACAATATACATAAAATACATCTTCAAGACACATGATACATGAAATAAATCACATCAAACACATCAGTATATATAAGGCACTCGAGATATAGATACTTATTCAACAAAATATTTGAAATGCATCTACTTGAATCTTATTCTAATAAATTTCAATCATATAAAATGCATGAGGTATATCAATAAATTTCATGAAATGCATCAAGTGTATACTCTTTCTTCATGAAATGCATTCTAGTCAATCAATCACATGAAATGCATATACTTTACCTACAGATACATGAAATGCATCATGCATGTGCTCTATCGACAAGATACATGAAATGCATCTAAGATATATGAAATGCATCCCAATTAGTTAATCACATGAGATTTTTTTACATGATTTATCACCCAAAAACTTTCCCTACAAGGATTCATGAGATTCACCATGATACTTTATAAATATGCCTTTTAACAAAGGTATTTGATATACCACAAGGATACCCTAACAAGATACTTTCAATGAAGATCACAAGGATACTTTTTCAAAAATATCACCTAGATAGTTTTCTAACAAAGATACTTGTATCACATTCTACATGAATATTATTGGATATATAAGGAGACAAGAAGTACATCTTAAACAAAGGTACCTGAATCATACTTTAATTAGTCACATGATTAGTAAATATTCTTCAAAAAGGATATACGAATTTCCACCAAGATACTACCGGAATGTCTTTCAATAAAGACACACGAAATGTTGCCAAGATACTACCAAAACACCTTACAACTAAGATCACAAAGATATATATTTTTTCTAACTAGATTACACATAATACCTCCAAATTGTCATGTCCCCAATTAAATAATTTCCAAATAAGACTATTTGCAAATAATGTTTCACCAACCTACTAGTTCCCTAGGTTGAGATGGAGACATAAATTTTGTAATAAGCGGCTATGAGACCAAAAAGGACTTTATTTTACCATATTCACATTTCAATGGGTTACATAAATGATAAATGCTAAGAAAATAAGGTGACATGGGTTCATGAAGACACTTGGAAGCTTGTGGAGCCTTTGGGTGACTAGATTCCCCGCACACTTGGCATGATATTCATCCAAATTCAAACACATGGGTAATGTAATGTTATTGAATGGTGATGTGGTGTCAAATCTCATATAATGAACCAAGGAATTCGAATTAGTAATGGAGAGTAACTCCCATGGAAAAGGAAGAGACTAGAAGACAATGGTGCCACTTGGAAGGAGATTCATATGCACTCTATGACAGCAAATGATGAAATATTATAGGAAAAAATTGATGACATATGAAAAATCTGACATTAAAGGGATAAAAATAGCCACCAGTAGGTCGAATTTGGGAGTTAGAGGTAACCATTCAAACTGGGGAAAGAATTGAAGCATGAAGAGGAAGACAAGTGTCATGAGAGTTACTAAACCACTAAGATGAGTTGGAGGAAGCTCATGGATGTAAATTTGACCTTAGGAGGCCTCATGAAGTTAATAAAATTATTTCATGAGGAATGAGAATATCTTTTGATCATTTTTTAATTGGCCTTTGGTATTTTGGAGAGATTTTGCTTGTCCATTGCACAGTGAGTGTTCACTCTCCCTTCCTGTGAACCAATTTTGAGGGAGTTGGATTCCTTTCCAAGTTGTTTGATGGAAATTCCATTAATACAAGCTCATTCGAGCTTAAAGTAGGATTTTTAGTTACAGGTTGAAGGTCCATATAGTCGAATTCTCTTCTATCTCCCTATTCTCTCATTCCTTCTTCTCCATTCTCCCACACTCTCATGTTGATGACGCACTTGTTGGAGTGGTGCTTGCACTTTTATGAGGATATTTGATGCCAAAGCTTGGGTATATTATTTATGGATCTGTAATATCATCTCCATATGATCTATAAGTTTAAATATCATAAATAAATGTATGAAAGGCTTGCATTCCCCATGCTCTTGAATAACTAGTTTTCATGGATTTGGCTTCAAACTTAAGTGGTTTTATATCAGATTTGTATAAGGAATTTTATATTAGTTTTATGATTTTAGGGAATCCATCTATTATTTAAGACTCTGTACTTTCATTCCCATATGATATTCAGCTCGAAATCCAAGAAACTCTTGTGTGAAAAGCTTGCATTCTCATGCCATTGTATCACTAGTTTTCATGGATTTTGGATTCAATCTCGAAGTAGTTTTATACCATATTTGTATGAGGGATATTCTATGAGTTGGATGATGTTGTGACAGAAATATAGGATGTGTTACTCTGTAATTTCATTTCTGTATGATCTCTGGGTCGAAATCCATATGTGAAACTCTTGTATTCCAATGCCATTGAATCACTAGTTTCCATGACTTCGGCTTAAAACTTGAAGGAGTCCTGTATCGGATTTGTATGAGGGATGTATTAATATTTTTATGATGTTGTGATAGAAATATATTGTTTTTTACTCTATAATTTCATGTCCCTATTCTATGTGGGTCGAAATCCAAGAAAACCATATGTGAAACTCTTGCAATTACATGCTACTAATTCACTAGTTTTCATGTATTTGACTCCCATACTGAATGAGTTGCATACGAGACTTGTATGAGGGGATTTATATGGTATTTAATACAATTGGAGCATAAATTTTTATGTTTTATATGGTCTCTATATTTCACATCCTGATCTAATCCTAAAACTCTACCTTTCATATGTCAAAATCGAGTTAGTTATGCAATTTCCCCATAAGCAATTTCACTAAAAGTTATCAAACGAATGTGGAACTATATAACCAATTTGCATAACTAATAACCATGTTTAATTACATTCCATGAGGTATTATATCAGTCCCCATATTCTTCTTACAAATTTGGGAGGTTCGTACATGAGTTGGGAAGCCCAGTTGGCCTACACCTTAGGGGGGATTTCATCACAATTTCCTAGTAATTTTGGCATTTTTGTCATTAGCCCAAAAGAAGGTTTCATATGTCTAAATTCAGATACAAATTTTACATAAACCACATTTATATTTTTTAAGTCTCACCATACCATTTCCTTTCAAATTCGAGACCATTTGGTGAAAGTTGGAACCCTCTAAAGTCATTACTAGTTAAGCTTGAATTTTGCCCAATTTGTAATTTTATCCAAAATTCCAAAAAGGTACATTACAAAAATACCATAACTCGACATACATGCATTGATCATACATCAACCAATATTAATCGACAACTTCCATATGATCATACAAACATCAACCATATATCAACCAATAACAACTAGTAACAACTAATATCATCTAGTAACAACTAATAACAACCAGTAACAACTAATATCATCCAGTAACAACTAATAACAACCAGTAACTGCCAGTAACAACCAATAATATCCATTCACACATCAACCATAACATTTCAACCATAAATCCATAATACACCAACCATATATCAATTATACATACATAGAATAATGTTAATCAACCATGCATACATCAACTAACCGTACAATCATCAATCATACACACAACAACCATAATACATCAATCAGAATACATCAATCAAAATGCATCAACCATAATACATCAATTGAAATACACCAATCACAATACACTAATCAGAATACATCAATAATAATATCATACATGCATCAACCATACATCGATCATTAATATCAACCAATAACAACCAATGATAACCATACTTGCATTAATCATACCTCAATCACACATCAATCACAATGACAACCATACATACATCAATGGACCATACAAGCATCAATTATAAAAACTGAGAGCAACTAGATACAACTAGTCTAATCTTCATCACACCTGATACCATATACATTGAATAATTCCTCATTAAATCACACTATACCACATGTGATGTACCATTAAATCAATTGTACAACAAACTCATTTCAAATTTAATACATTCAATGAGTAGTAAAAGAGGCAATGCACGATGAACAAGCATCAACCAATCAAGTCACTGAACAGTAAAAGAGGAAATGCATAATGACAAAGCATCGACCAATCAAGTCATTGATCAGTAAAAGAGGCAATGTAAAAGCATTGACCAATCAAATCACTAAACAGTAAAAGGGGCAATGCACAAGCATCAACCAATCAAGTCCTTGATCAGTAAAAGAGGGAATGTGTAAGCATCAACCAATAAAATCACTTGAATAATAAAAGAGGAAATGCAAGGTGAACATGCATCAACCAGTCAAATCTATTGGATCATCATCATAATATATGTAATGCATATTAATTACTAATCAATTAGTAAATATGCAATCATTAATTCATTTTAAGAACTACCCCAAACTGATCTTTCTATGAAATTAAAAGTTAGGATACAACTGTACTGATCTTTGAAGTGAGGATTTTGACTCGTCCATTAACATAAGAGAGGTTAAATTTATTTCACAAAACTCATTTATAAACTCCATATGCACATTACAAAATATTATAACATGTAGAAGGCCCAACAGCCACAATGTTGGAACCTAAGGTTTGATACCACTTATAATGTCCCCAACCTTGAAATTGGGGTCACGGGCATATGTAAACCCAAATGAAGGATGGATAAAGGTATAGATCAACAGAATAAGGTTAACCAAAGGATAGGATAACATACTATCAATCCAATTAAAACAAACCATATAACCTTTAAAATACTTCCGATACTTAATTATAAAACTCCTCAAAAGCTCTTGCAGATGCAACATTGTGCAAGCATGATAATGCAACCATATTTACAAACTTTAATAAATTTGGACCTTATAATTATTAAAACATTTAAGGTGACCATAATCAACCAAATAATTCTAACTAATCTTGTTTAAGGAATTATTTGCAAACAATTACAAACCAGATCTTTTCGCAGTTAAACTATGCAATTTATGGCACTCCCGTCAATACAATTTATAATACTTTTATTAAATGTTTTACATTTCTCATAAGGTAAAATATGAAACTAACACCTATATTTGTTCAAAAATGTAAAATGGAAAATACAACACTATCATATACAACCATTAATTCCTACAAAGATCAAATGTGTTGTTGCTATAAAAATCATTATCGGATCATCCAGTAAGCATCCAGATATTTGCAAAACCAATTGTGAGTCCCAAATAAAATGAATACTAGATATATGGGGAACTATACAACCACCAAGGTTTCACTATAGAATTCAAATACAACCACACAAAATCATATATTCAATTCTTCAAAGAAACTATCAATTCAATCTAGTTTTTTAGCAGAAAAGCCCACTTTCTAGCAATCAAAACTCAGTAATTTCAACTATAGAATCATAGAATAGATATGATAATCCATGGAGGCATAATTATAGATTATTATACAACAAATAATACATATACAAACATATTTAAATCTTCCATTGAGACCATATCTCAAAACAAGGAGAAAACCCCAATTCCCAAACAAGATTTCCTTAACTAGAGTTCCAAAAACCAAGCAACTTCAACTGTAGATATATCTACTGATTTAATAATCCATGGAGAGTTCTATTGTATAGTTATATACAACAAACAACACATTAATTAACATGTTTTCAAGTTTCCATCAATATCACATCTCAAATAGAGAAGAAATCACCAATTTCCATGCAAATAAACCATCGAATTTGCATACAACCATTGATGTCTCTACCAATCTTTTCAACAATAGAAATTTCAGTTATGGATCAATGGAAACATAATATAAACATATGAATTTACAAAAAATAAACCACTTAACTTATTAGTGAGCAACTGGCATCATCTTAACCACGTTCCAGCCAGCCAAGGCACTACTAAGCCAGATCTCACTTTGACAAGACACCCCAAGCTAAGGCCACATATCCGTAATAAAGGTGCACTCAAGAATAAATTAAGTATAATTTTGAGTCACAACTATATTACTCACAACATACTTCCTCTTCCACCCTACTACCAAGTGCAATGGTAATCCATACCCCCTAGGCCCCTCATGATATCACCATTCACCATCGGGATTTATGTGCAGGTCCAAGACAGAGCCAAGTAGTGGATACAAAGGAAATACACTATAATTTTTCAGGCTTACCACAAACACCATACAATATCACATTGCTTCAATCACAAATTTCATTAACATAGTAGAGCATACATCGCTTCCCATGCTCACAAGCTTACCAATCTCTCAACGTCAAAGGTATGAACAACCAAGAATAACCAACCATAATCAACCATCCAAAAAGAACCCCAAACCAAGTATATCAACACAAGTATCCATATACTAAATAAGGTAATTCTAACTCAATGGGGTCAAATCAAACCAAGGTAATCCAACTTGATTCAATCCAAGGGGGTAACTCAACCTCAAGAGGTTAACTCTAATCCAACCTAAGTAATTTGAACTTCAAGGATAGTGACTCCAAGCCACTCCTCCCAACTCAAATTCATGTGTGGACACATCATCCACAAAGAGGAATCAAAATTAGTGAGTTCAGTTGTTACACAAACCAAGGCATCCTCCCAAGATAACAAAGGAGGGGTTACACAAGGAGTTACTTAACTTTTGAGGTGTCATGGCTAAAAATATCCAATGAGGGCACACTTGTGCAAATGGGGGTTACAAAACCAAGTGTAATCACCAAAAAGGAGTTGAAATACCACCAAACGTTCTCAAACAACAAGTGCAATCCACCCAAACACCAAGGAGGGTTCATTCACCAAGGGAGGCCCACTAAAACATGAATTAGGCTCAATAGTACCAACCTAGGGTAAAATAATCAAAATTTGGGTCTATTGTAAAATGTTTAGGTGATCATCAACTAATAAATCCACAAAGGCATAAATAGGGACCAAGCTCAACCAAACAAGTTCTAAATTTCTAGAAATGTCCCTATTCCCCCTCACATTGTGGATCCAGGCCTCCCATACTCTTTTGTGGTTTTTGATGTACCAGTTGTTTTCATTAATTAACTATATACATAATAATAATGTATCTATGTCCTTAAATGTCGTTGCTCTGTCACCTCGTGCCACAATTATAATAACAATTATTACATATGTCTCGGGCTTAACACATGGGGTATTACATTATCTCTCTACAAAAAATATATTAAGGTTTAGGATTCCCTCACATATCAACCTAGACTCCACCATTCTTATGCAACTTAACAATGTTTTATGACAACCTAACACGCTATGTATTCTAGGAAATTGTTATCTAATTCAAAGCCTTGCTAAGATGTGTTGGATGATGGTGTCCTCTCTTGATATTTTGGGAATTTAGATCGGTGAGAGGCCAATTAATAAACCATACAATGTGGAGACAACTTCAATTAAGAGGAATGCCTAGAGGGGAGGGGTTGACATTTAATATGCACCTACAAAGGATATTTATTGGATCCACACTCTTTTTTTTAGCTAACAACTTATCTCTAGTGTGGGAAACAATACCGCTAAGTGTCCATAAGTATAGGTCTCTCTCCCCCATTGCATTAACAATGTTGACATCAACAATGGACCTAATCTAATATATGTATTGAACAACAACTACCATTTGTTCAATGATGACATAATGCTTCACATATTCATGATAGCAAAACAAAGCAGCAATATTACATAGTCATTTTGTGTGTGCACACAAATTCATACAAGAAGAGATGAAACGACATCTAATGATGCTCACCATCTATGTTTTTCATAACTTAGGCATTGCATTTGCTAGGGTTGTCCTCCTTTCCACCACAATGGTCTTAGATTCTTTAATCCCTTCAATGATGTGGGGTTTAGAAAACACCTTTACATGAAGATGACAATCAAACATGGAAAGAAGTATTAAAAAAAATGCATTTCAAACAAGGCCATAATCATTGTAGAGGCTTGCAAAAAAGAATAAGAAGTCAAAATACAATATATTGAAGTAGGTAGGCCTCGCAAATTATATTCAACACACAAAGTAGTGAAAAAATCACTAATCAAAATCATTAATGTGAAATTAACAAATCACAACACACCTTACTTTCATATATAGACTCTTATTTTCATATTTTCAAGATTTATTTTATTTCTTTGTGTGTGACCATCACAACAATGATTTGATCAATATGGTCACTGGGTGGGCACGGCTAAGGCAATGCCCTCTCATGTGCTTGGATTCTTTGAAATGGAGTTGTGCCTAACCACTTCCAGAAGGGGATTCACTTTATTTTGTTCTCTATTCTCTAACCTGAAAAATCCTATTCTTTATTACCAAAATTTTTTATTGGGCCATCAACCTTTACATGATCTCCCACAACTACAATCACTAACTCATAAATCATTCATAGAGTGCAAAACCCATCCAAACTAGCAAATTGTTGAGGTGAAAATCCTCTAGTAAACTAGACAATCTAAATATTATCTCATAAACCAACATATATCCATCCTAAACACAGATATATCAAGCACCGAAAGGCATCCAATTTCCTGGGGTGTTATTTTTTTAATCACATTTTATTTGGATTTACATTTTTATTTTATGAGTGGATATGGATTTTTAAAAACATTTTTTATTCAGTTTTATTTTATGAGCCGACATAAAAAATAAAAAAAAATAAAAAAATAATAATAATAAAAAAATACTTTTTTTAATTTTTGGTACATAACGTGAGTTCATTACATGTAACATTGCACATCTCCCCCATACTGAGTTGTAAGCACCTCGCTACTCTTAGTGCACATAACATGAGTTCATTACATGTAACGTTACAAATCTCCCCCATACTAGGTTATAATCACCTCACTACTCTCAATGCACATAATGTGAGTTCGTTACGTGTAACGTTACACATCTCCACCATACTAGGTTGTAAGAACCTCACTACTCTCAATGCACATAACTTTAGTGCGTTACATTACGTCGNAAAAATGTTTCTTCATCCACTTCCTTGGTTCGGGGGTATGCTCACAATTAGAAAATATGATTTTGTTAGATCCTGCCATAGGGAAAGATCGTATGTTTCACCTTACCCTATTATTTGGGATAGTGATACAAAGAAACCAAAGGTATATTTAAAGTTTGTGAAAAATAATATTTATATGTTTTTATTTATTTAATGTATTTTCATATGTTTTGAATTATGATTGGCCTATAGGCCTTAATAAGACTAATTTTATCATTCACCAGATTAAATAATAATAATAAAATTGCATACAATATGAAAACTTTACATAATTCATAAAATAATTATGTGAGAGTGTTGTACTACTGTCAATTCATATATATATATATATATATATATTCTCTATTTATTCCAAAAATGTATATAACTTAAATCCATATGTTTATATTGAAATAATATCATTAGCATTCTTAATATTCATATATATATATATATATATATATATATATATATTCTGTAGAAAAAATGTAATTTTATTATAGTAATGAAATTACATCTGCAGATCCCAACAATGGGTGAACGGCGGTGAAAATGATGAAGGGTTTGAGAGGCACGTGGCCGATCCTCATGCCACCACCTCTCAACCCCCCATGTCATATCAACCTCACGCAACCTCAAACATAATTAGAGATTCAGGCATGAAGGAAAATTATTTTATCACAGAGGTGACGGATGAAGATGGAAGTTGGGTTAATGATGCGGATACGTTTGCATATTTTCCCACCTTTGAGAATCATAATAGGTACCCGGAAGGACAGCATCCGAAGCTCCAATCTTGTCATTCCACTGGAGATACTCATGGTAAGCCTGCTTACATTAGTCACCGAGGGTTCTGTTGGATTACGTCGACAATTTGTAGTTTTTGGGATTCTTCCTGCCTGAGTTTCGGTCTAGTGTCTGTGCAACAGGCCCTTCAGCCTTTCTCGGCCCTGCCCTAGAAGATCACCTAGAAATTCTCCTCTGCCAGGATCCACTTACCTCTTGTCGTTTTTTCTCCTGTGCTACTGTTGGCTCTTCTCGCTCACCTTTTTGTTATGGATCCTCCTACTCTGGGACCATCGGGGTCTCATTTTCCCTGTGTCTTCCTCTCTTGGGAGACTTCCAAGCCTTTCCCATCCTTGATGCCTCTACAGCCTAGGTTCTATAGGAATAGAAAGGACAAATAGGCATGTACATATGCCCCTCCCCCTGCTAACCCATCAACAATAATGAAGAATGTGGTTAGAACATCCCAACTCTACCACGCGCATAGTCCTAAGGTCATAAAATAGGAAATCAAGGAGGTCGAGGTGGAAACTAGAATCGATAGACATTGCACTCCAGATGATGAGGTTCGTAAGGAGTTCGAGGCCCTCCTCCCTGACCCTGGTTACCCATGGGAACAAGTGGCCCTTTATATGAAGTCTCTGGATATGGTCTGGCACCAGAAATTCCTGATGAAGAATGTCCTGCTAGAAAGATGGGAGGCTCATCAAGCTATTCTCCTCCAACTTGATGAGATGACCAGACATGTTCATAAAATTGCTTCCCACTTAGGTATCAGTCTCAACTCTGACTCTGAAGCTCCTGCACTCCCTGGAGTCAACCCTGCAGTTGATTAATTTCTGCTTCTGCTCTGTTTAGTATTTCAGTATGTTTCCTTACTCTCATTTACAATTTTATGAAGGACAGAAATAGAATTACTCTCTCAAACTCAATTTTCAAATGGTTTAGTTTATTCTCCTTCAGAGGTAGACTGTTTTAAGACCTCTTTTGAGGAAGTTGGACATGTTTTCCCTCTGTTGGGAGGGTTCAATTTCCTTTTTTGAAGCTTGTTTTCCCTTTGTTGGGAGGGTTGTCTTATGTTTGTGAACATTTATCCCTTTTTTATTTGGAAATATAAGGATCTACTCTAGTTTACAAAAAAAAATTGCATCTACAGAATGTATGTATGCATACATTTACAAAAGAAACGAGCCTCGCAGCTCCATGTAGTAGTGTTTGTGTCAAGAAATAGGCCTCTATATTCATGTCCCTTTTCCTCTATGTGCTATGATTTAAACCAGAAAACAAAAAGCAGAGCCTTCTATGAGACTCATGTGTATGCCAAGGAAGAAAAAGTATCCCTACATACATGCCTTTTTATGATTAAAACAGAAAAAGAAAAATGACGAGTCTTTTAAGTGACTCAAATATCAGCCAAAATCTTGTGTGTAGTAGTCTGGAAATAAACCAAAATCAGAGTCTGTGTGTAAAGATTCTGTCGAGAATTACCCCTATTCTATTTCTATGAAAGGTCTATGATAAAATTCATAGACTTCTCCTATTTTCAACTCTGCTATCTTCCAGGTGCCCTATTCCATCCTTCGGCCTTCATAAGAGAGCTTATTTGGTTCAGAGTTTCTTTCCCTATACACATAACGACAGGTTATAGTATCAAAGTTTTCCATAAGTATGCAAACTTCTTAAAAAATTGGAATGAGGTTTGTAATTCTTCACTTTTGAATTTTATTCACCCAATTGATTACCACCATAGAGTCTCCAAAAATATGAATATTTCTGCAATTTTTTTCCAAAGAAAAACAGAAAAGGATCTTTAGCGTGAGGAGTTCAGCAAAGTCGTTTGTTCCCTTCCCTATGCCCATTTGGATTTTGTAGTAATTATTATGAGAAATGAAAATGACTGCTCCCCCCCCCCCCCAACATGTAAGGTCCTATGAGGCTCTGTCAAAATAAGCCAAAGGTTGTGTGAAAGAAATTTTTTCTTCGAAGATGATACGGATTGTTGGGGTGTCCTTAGTTTGTGGAAAAAAAGTTAAAATATCTAGACCTTGTTTTGCAATGACCTCTGGGGAAGATGCTTTGTCCTAAAAAATGGCCTCATTTCTATCCAGCCAAGTACCCCAGATGTGTAAAAGAGGTAGGGCTTTCAGAGAGGCAAAAGAATTTGAAGTTTTCCAGGTTTTCCAAGCGTACTCCAGATTTTGACCTTGGCATGCCAGATTTGTGTTTAAAAGGGATTGCAAAGTGTTCCAAAAAAAAATTGTAATTGGGCAAGATATAAAAATATGGGTGATGTTTTTGTCGCCATTTTTGCATAAAATGTACCATACTGGGCCTTCCAGGGATAGTTTTTTCATTCTGTCCCAAATTGGTATTTTGTTTACCTAGGCACACACCACATAAACAATTTTGATTTTAGAGGAAATTTTAGCTTCCAAATTCCTTTCTGCCTGTAGGAGGGTCTCCTTGATGAGATATGGAAATTGGGTCTCCTTGATGAGATATGGAAATTAAGTGTTGATAACCGGTCTTGGGAGTGTATAACCCATGAGCCACATGGTCCCAAATGAGCTCATCCGGGGAGTCGGTGAGCCTGATATGTGCAGTTTTGAGATTGTTTGTATATCTGATCCAATTTGTGGACATAAGGTCTAGAGGCTCCAGAGTTCTATCCCCTTTCCATCCTTGCTGCCAAATATTTGTAGTCCCAGGGTCAACTATCTAATTGAGATGATAGTACCCTTTATGATTTATGTAGTGAATGACTGGTTGTGGGAGGATATGCTGATTCTAACTTCTGGGCCAGGGATCCGCACCTAAATGAAACTGTGTGTCATTACCAACTTTCCTAGCTAACCCGTTTTTTAATGACAAGAAAAGTGTTACAGATGGATTTCCAAATAATATTTCCTGGGCATAGATTTAGAAAAGAAAACTTTCTAATCCAGTCTAGAACGGAATTGGGGGCAATGTATTTTTTGCAGATTACCTCCGTCTAAAGGCTTTGAGTAGAAATGAGTCTTTAGCCCGCTTTTTTCGCTAAGGCTTTTGCAAAGATATGGATGTTCTTGAGGCCCCAACCGCTTAGAGATTTGGGTCTGGCTATCTGATCCCAATTTACCCAAGGAAGAATATATATTCTCTTATATATATATATGAGAATCTTTGATTTATTAGACCTTAGGAAACTACTTTGTTCTATTGTGCCATAAGAAACTACTTAGTATCTCCATCACACACACACACACTCTATATATAAGAAAAGACTTAAGAAAGGAGATACATTATATTAGAATCTCATAAATCTTATCTTTCTCATATATATATATATATATATATATTTGAAAATATATATATATATATATATTTTCAAGTATATAAAAGATAATATATATATATATGATGATGGTAGTGGTGGTGGTGGTTAATGCCCATTGAGACCAAATTTGGTCTATTGGACCTTAAGAAACTATTTTTTTTGGTGTACCATATTATTCATTTTCTTAAACAACTTAGAAATGAGCGTACCAAGATCACCATAGTTTTGATAGTTTATAAGATTAGAGAGGCTAGTATTATAATAAAGATTGGGAATTTGTGATGTAATGTGGTTGTAAGCAGTACATTCTAAGAGGAATTGAATTTCATCCTCAACTCTCTTGGTCTCACAAAGATGACAAATCCCATCCTCTGACGATGTTTTAGGAATTGTCCATTGCCCAGTTTCACCACTAAGCTCAAGAGAGTTTGTTCTTATTTTGGCTATGTTAGATTTTTTCTTCAAGCTAGTTAAAATAGAGAGATACTTTTGGTCTTCTAAATCAAGGTTAATAACCTCATTGTAGTATCTTAGCATTCTTTTAACCTCTAACTCCTTTTTGTTCCATAGCTACCAATTTTTTGTAGAGTTGCACTTTCGTTTACCCCCCAATGATTTAACCAAGCCATGTTATCTTTATGCCAACCTTTTTTGTGGCATAGGTGATCTTGAATATATATATATATATATATATATTTCATTTACCCCCCAATGATTTAACCAAGCCATGTTATCTTTATGCCAACTTTTTTTCAGGCATAGGTGATCCCAAATATATATATAACCCGGTGGCTTAGCTCAAGTGGTTTAGTGTTGTAAGTTGTGAGCAAAAGGTCTCGGGGTCAAATCCATGGGTGGTTATATATTGATATATAAGGGCCTTACTTGATGTCCCCATCGGGTTAGCTCAGTAATCAAAGTGAACAGGGTGAAGCCCCTTTGGGTGGGCCCCTTGTGATTTCTTCCTATGGACATAGCAGCCCCACTGGGGGTTTGTGAACCACACATATATATATATATATATATATATATATTCCAAAGAGAAAAATCACTTTATTCTTATTGAATAAACATGAGTTTCCCTCTAGGAGCATACATTACAGTACATCAAAATCACCGCAAAATTCTTACATTGTGGGATACTTTGATCATCAAAAAAGATCATTTAGTCATACTTGCGTGTTACCCAAAAATCCTTACAGGCATACATATTGATTCACTGTTTCGTTGTTGACAATTTCCTTCACCTCCATTATTCCTGGAGGGAGAGAAAGAACCATTTTAGAGAGCTTGNATATATATATATATATATATATATATATAATATAAGAGAATTTTTTTTTTAAAGTGGTTCACCGTGGAAGCCCAATTTTACACTATGGCTACGTCCACTTGGGAAAATATCTTATACTTGTTAGGAAATAGGAAATTATACATGAACTTGAGCATCATTAATCACGATAAACGGCTCACTAGCCTAATATTTCATTACATACAAGGGCCCCCAAGGAGCAAATGTCCCCAACGAGATTTGAACCCGGATGGGGACTGAAACAACCAAATCTCCCAACCACCCGACCACCCGAGCTATGCCCTAAGGACATATATAAGAGAATATGTGTGTGTGTGTGTGTGTGTGTGTGTGTGTGTATGGGGTGCCATGTAGCTCTGCGACAAGGCTCAAGGAGCAGAAGGCGCAGGAGGCAAGAGAGAGACATACCTCGGAAGGACGCAGGAGCGGATTTTTAATTTTTAATTTTTTGCAAGGCTGATGGGGTTCGTAAATCAGGAGACAAAGCTCATCGTGCTGAAGGGAGTAGATAGCTGCAAAACAGTATGCAAATCAATGAAGTTGATTACCAAACAGATGATGGGGAGGAGACGATTTTTTGTACAAAGGACAAAGTTCACTGTACGGTGGAGCAGACAAAAAAGATGGCAGACGAGGTGCGAAGTACATCAGCGTAAGAGAGCATAGATCCAATTAATGAGGCACATTTTAGTAGTTCCAGCGCAAGTAAAACAGTGATGAGCCACGATTTTGCAAGTGTCACCACCAAAAAACCAAGGAAATCCAAAGGTATCAGATCGCAGAAGAATGTCGCTGAACTAACAGTTGACAAGGATATTCATATCAAACATATACCGGAATACCTAAGTTTAGCTCCAATGGATCGTTTTTCTGGAAAAAATCTAGGAAAGGAAGCAATGCAGGACTAGGTGAACAACAATTTGGAGAGCGAATTGGGTTATAAACCTGATCTCCATATGTTTGCCCGAGGCTGGTTTCTGTTGAAGTTGCAACAAGAGGAAGATGGGTGAAAATTGTTGGATAGGAAATGGCAGTGGGGACCGTCTGGGCTAATTCTTCAAAAATGGTGGATATACTTTGACATCAGCAAGGATCCTCATAACCAACAACAAATATGGGTGATATTACCAAGGTTTCCCATGGTTTTCTGGCAATAAGAATGCCTCGAAGCAATAGGGAACAAGTTAGGAAAGTTTGTGGCATTGGAAGATGGATGGGAGACCAAAGTCGATCGTAGATGCGCAAACAATTCTAGTGGAGATGGACCTGAGAAATGGAATTTTTGAAGAATTGGTAATAAAAATGAACGACAGCCACTGGAGACAACAATTGGACTACTGGAAGGTCTTGTTTTGTTGCTTTGGTTGTCGTGAAGTTGGACATCTGCAAAGGGATTGTGCAAGGAAGCTCGTTACAAGAAAGTCTGGGTAAGGAGGGAAGGAAGCTCTTTACAAGAAAGTCTAGGTAAGGAAGAAAGCGGCTAAAAAGGATGAAAAGTATGACTCTAAGAACAGTGTGGAGGGTGGTGAAGATGAAGTGCCTGGTGAGCTACGTGATAAGCAAGGTGATGAAGAGAGCGAGGGGATTGAAAAGAAGCAGATAGGAGGTGAGCACGAAAGAAGCAGTGATAATAAAAAAAGGGTTTAGAAGAAGGCTCAAGCAGGGGGGAAGCATGTGGATGTCAACAGGAAAGTGGTGGAATGGATGAAGGTGGCAAGCGCAACTCATAAAAGGACGTCAGTGTGCAGAAAATAATAGGAGAGGCTCGGGAATCTCCAAAGAGGATGGACAATGGAGCAAGCACAAAAGGCGGCAACATAAGTATCATAAGAAAAGGATAGCTCGGGAGCGGCGGCTCAAGTGGACCACAACAAAAGGGGACACTATGCAAGGGACCAAAAGGTAATATTGCTGAGAAATCCATTTTTAGCTCTATCTGCTCAGGTATTATTACAGTATTAGAAAACGAATCTTGAGGATTTCACTGTAAAACTAGGACAAGGGATAATATGCAAAAAGACTCGGGGAAGTTCTACAATCTGTGCTCCAGAGTCTCTAAACTTCCTGAAGAGGAGTGTGTATCTACGGGAGGATTGGCTCCCAATTCTCCCCTAAAGCCACAGTTAGGAAGGAAAACATTCCTTTCCAAGGCCCAGAAGCAAGAGGTACTTGAAGTGAAGTGGGGTAAACAGTCCACAATAATAGGGGCACTTAGATAAAAATCCTAAGGAGGGGTTGTTAAATGAAAATCCTCTCCCTAAATGTTAGGGGGTTAGGGGAGACCTCCCAAAAAAATGTCTTGAAATGGCTTTTATCCAATACAAGACCAACAATTTTACTTTTGCAAGAAACCATGACGGAAGGGTGAAAGGTTGAGGAGATAACCAAGGAGAGGAGATAACCAAGGAGTGCATTGGGGATTGGGGAATGACAAGTACTAATGCAGAAGGTCACTCAGGAGGAACCTTAATAGCCTGGAGCCCTATAGTTAGAATAATCTATGTCAATCATTTTGGGCCGATTTTGGGAACATAAATAGAAGATAGTGAGACTGGGAATCATTTTTTCATCCTCAATATGTACGGACCCTTCTATGATAGAAAATAGTTCTAGGATAAGATGGAGAAATCAGGAGCATTGGATCTTCCAGACATGATTATAGGAGGTGATTTCAACCTAACACTTTCTACTAAGGAAACATGGGGTAAAAATGCAAGAGGCGACACCCTAGGACCTTTTTTTAATCACCTCTTTGATCAGAAAGGGATAATTGATCTGGCTCCAATAAAACTAGTGCCTACTTGGAGAAACAGAAGGGGAGGCGAGTAGGCCATTTCAAAAAGACTGGATAGGTTTCTGATTTCAAAAAACCTAATTAGGAATGATATTATTTTGCAAGCCACTGTGGAAATGGGAGGTAACTCGAACCATCATCCAATAGTTCTAACAATCAGATCCCCGGAGGAGAAACCCCTCTCTCCTTTTAATTCAAACCATAGTGGTTGACAGAAGATTAATATCAAAAACTGATTTTAGAAGCTTGGAAACCTTTATAGGAAGTTTTGAATCACTCCCTCATGCAGTAGTTTGCAGACAATTTGGCCAAAGTCAAAAGGATCTCAAAAGAATGGGATGAGAAGTTCAAAAAAAGACAACAAGAGGAAATGAGACAGGTAGAGGATCATATCAAAGAGTTTTATGAGAATAATGAAGAAGGAGTGTTCATGGTATATGAACTAGGGGTCTTAAAAGAGTTGGAAGGGAGGAAGGATTTAATGCTTTTACGGGAAGAGCAGAAATGGAGGCTTAAGAGCAGATCTCTTTGGCTGAAGGAAGGGGACCAGAACATAAAGTATTTTCATAGATATGCTTCCCAAAGAAAGAGCATTGACACAATCCATGAAATTAGGACAAACCAGGGGTCATGGGCCAGGTATTTCCCTGAAAAAAACCCAAGCAGTAGTGGAGAAATTTCAAGGGCTTTTTAAAGAGCCAGAGGGATGTCCAATCGAGGAAATCCTAGAGGTATTGGATCTATTCCCTAGAGAAATCACAAAGGAAATGAATGAGGAACTAACCAAATATATTCTGGAGGAGGAGATACAGTAGGTGTTACAATCCTTCCAGAAAGGCAAAAGTCCGGGACCTGATGGTTTTACCCTAGAATTTTTCCTAGGGTTTTATGATCAAATCAAAGGAGAAATAATGGTAGTAGTCAAGGAATATCGCAAGGCTAGGAAGGTTCTTGGGAGAATCAATTCCACTTTCATCTCTTTGATCCTGAAGAAGCAGAAGGTCGAGGCCTTCGAAGACTTCGAACCAATCTCACGTTGTAACATGATTTACAAAGTCATAGAAAAGGTGATTGCTCAAAGAATTAAACCAATATTGAGCAAGGTAATCTCAGAAGAGCAATTCAGATTTTTGCACAACAGGCAAATCTTAGATGCAGTTTCCTTGGCTCAGAAAGCAATTCACTCCATCAAGAACAAAAAACAGAATGCCTTTGCATTGAAGCTAAACCTATCTAAATCCTATGATAGAGTGAGCTAGACATTTGTCAAGTTAATTCTCATTCATATAGGGATGGATATGGAAATGGTAGAGTGGATAATGGGTTGCATTCAATCTACCTCCTTTGCAGTTCCCATCAATGGATCCCCATCTTCCTTCTCCAGACCCACGAGGGGAATTCGACAAGGCTACCCTCTGTCCCCTTTCATATTCCTCTTAGTAGATGATGCACTAAGTTGGATGATCCGGAAAGCAAAAAGAGAAGGAAAGATTGAGGGAGTCAAGGTGTCAAGTGAGGAAGAAGTCACCCATACATTATTTGTGGATGATGTACTGCTTTTAGGTGTAGGTACTAAGGATAATTTGAAGGAATTTGCAGCTATAATAGAGAAGTATAAGAAGACTACAGGAATGCTAGTAAACATAGACAAGTGTATGTTAGTCCACAATGAATGCCCTCAAGAAATAATGCAACATTCCAAAGATATTCTCTCCCACCCTACCAATCCAATGTTTGCAAGGTTCAATTACCTAGGGTTTTTTCTAAAACCTAACAGTTATGGATTCCAAGATTGGATATGGATTTAACAAAAGGTAGAAGCAAGAGTCTATGCATGGGAAAACAAGCTCTTGTTCAGAGGGGGAAGGCTGGTGTTGATAAAGGAAGTTCTCCAAAGCATTCCAGTCTACTGGGATTCAATAGACTACATTCCCAAGGGGATTTTAACTAAGATTAGGAAAAATTGCTTTTCTTTCTGATGGACAGCAAGCAAGTAGAGTTAGTGCATTCCCCTGGACAAATGGACAAACATTGATCTAACCAAGGAGCTTGGTCGATGGGGTGTTAAGAACCCTGAGCTCTTCTGCAGGGCACTAGCAGCCAAATCTTTATGGAGGCTTGTCCAAAACACAGATACCCTATGGGGAAGAGTCTTTTTCTCTAAGTATTGCCCTGACATGACCTTGATTGACTGGTTCATAAACCCCAACAAGTCTTTCAAAAATGGGTCTGTATGATGGAAAGCTATGGTCTTGGCATTTCCCCTCATTGTAAATTGGACAGCTTGGGAAATTGGAAACGGGAAGAGTGTTTGGATAGGAGAAGACCCTTGGGTGGGGGCAAGGGAAAATTACAAATTGCCCATTTTTGTCATCAACAAACTGAGAGAAAAAAGATGCTTCAATTTTGAGGATGTACAATCTAAGCATCCTTTCCCTTTACAAAGAACAAAATGGAAAAGTTCAAGAGAGCTAGGAATGGAGGGTGATGTTGTAGAGAGTTGGAACAACTTTTTACATCTGTTGGAGATCAATTTTGTTATCCTTGATGAAGAGGAACAAGATAAACTGATTTGGACTAGGAATTCAATAAATGGTGATTACACAACAGAAAAGGGTATGAAATTTCAATCACATATCAAACTAAAGGTGAAAAAGCATGGTGGTGGGGGTTTCTGTGGGCATCCAATAGCCCCTTAAAACCTACACTCACTTTTTGGCTGGCAATAAACAACAAATTACTGACTTGGGAAAATTTAAGGAGAAGACGTTTCTAAGGGCCAGGAAATTGCTTACTGTGTAAATCTAGAGAAGAACCGACTTCTCATCTCTTTGGTTCGTGTACTTATGTAAGATAGGTATGGATAAGTGCAGCTCGGGATATCTCTCAAGAAATGATGATTACCACAGCAGGCACCTAGGAGCAAAGAGCCCAAGAATGGTGGAATAATGCAGCGGTATGTAGTTATGTTGCTTTTCCTGTTCTCTTTGTATAGAGCATTTGGGAGACACGAAATAGAGAGATTTTCAAAAATCTTTGGACACCCATTGATATCACATCACGCCTACTGGTGTAGAAGGCTCAAGAGCACAAATCCTCTCCTAGGAAAAGAAAAACAAGAGCTTCCAAGCCTTCAGAATTCGACAAGAGTTGTCCTTGGGCATTCTTCGATGGAGCCAATCAAGGAGATCCACCCATAGGTGGTGTAGGGGGTATAATTTTCTTAGATGAGACAAACAAAATTTCTTTCAGTCTTGTATTGGGAAGGGCTACAAATAGCAAAGCGGATCTATCAGCGCTTTGGGAAACAATGAAGCTCGCAAGTGACAAATAGATTTTAAGGTTGCATATATACAGGGACACTAAAACGGTAATAGAATGGGCAACAGGGAAGAATAACATAAGAGCTCCCCATCTGCAAAATATCTTGAAGGCAATCCGAGCTCTTCAACCTTCTTTTGAAGTAGTTATTTTCAGCCACATCTACAGAGAATATAACACATAAGCTGATACCTTGTCAAATCAAGCATTAGCTATTCAACCAGGAATTATAGAAGGAGAGGTTGTCACAGGAGACACAACCACTCTGTTCTACACTCCAATATAATTTAAACAGGGACCATAATTCAGCAACAATTACAGTTTTTTGACTGACAGGGAATAACTCGTGCACATAAATACGTGATATAAAGGGTGCAGAGGCTTGGGCTTGTGCTAAGGTCGCACAGACTGAGTATTTTGAGAGATTTTTGGCCGATAGATGAACACAGTGGATGGCTGGGAAAGTGAAATCTCTATGAACAGATGATGTAATTTTGTTTAGGAACAACGCAATGATGAAAGTTCTAATGAGCATTCAGATGCATTCATGTAAGCTCTTATGAGCAGTCCATGTTATTCGATGAATAAAGGATTTTTTTCTCTCTCTTTCTCTAATATATATATATATATATATGAGAGTATGTATATATATATATATATCCTCATATATATATGAGAGAATATATATGAGAGAATATATATTCTCTGCATTATGGGCTACAATGAAGATAGCTAATGAAAAACAACTCAAGAGATTGCATATCTATGGGAATTAAAAAAAAAATAGACTGGGCAACAGGAAAAAACTTCATCATAGCTCCTCATATGCAAAATCTCTTGTATATATATATATATATTCGCTGCATTATGGGCCACAATGAAGATAGCTAATGAAAAACAACTCAATAGATTGCATATCTATGGGGATTCAAAAACAATAATAGACTGGGCAACAGGAAAAAACTTCATCAGAGCTCCTCATTTGAAAAATCTCTTGAAGGCAATAAGAGCTCTTCAACCAAACTTTGATGTAGTCAACTTTAATCACATCTATAGGGAATACAACATGGAGGCAGATACCCTCTCCAAGCAAGCACTAGCAATTCAACCAGGAACAATAGAAGGAGAGATTGCAACTAGGTCTACAATCACTCAGTTTTACTCTCTAATTTAAATCAGGAACAAAAGACACAGACCCAGTAGCGTTCACGCGACTGCTAGAAGGCAGATCATGCATAGAAACGAGACACGGAGAGGATGAAGGACAAGTTTTGAGTTGAGGACAAAAAGACTCTTTTTCTTGACAGTTTTGAAGACTAAAGATTTGAGAATCAAAACTTTGAGAGCTTCTGTTGTTTTTTTTATATAGAGCAATGCTCAAGCTATTGCACAGTGATGCTTTGATGCATTGAACTTAATGAGCACTTAGGTGCAGTGATGTAAGCTCGTGCGAGCAGTCCATGTTATTCAATGTTTAAAAGATTTTTTTCTCTGGAAATATATATATATTCTCATATACATATATACGAGAATATATATTCTCTCATGTATATATATATATATATGAGAATATATTCTCTCATATCTATATATATTCTCATAAATATGTATATATGTATTCTCTTTTATATATATATATTGAATTAGACAATTAGTTTATAGACTTTTGGATTAGACAACCAGTTTATATATATATATATTCTCTTATAAATATATGAGAATCTTTATATATATTCTCTTATATATATTCTCTGAAATATATATGAGAATCTTTATATATATTATTTTATATATATATAGACGATGACCATAGTTAACATCCACTAATAACATATTTGGTCTATTAAACCTTAGGAAATTACTTCTATTGGATCTTAAGAAACTCCTTTGGTCTATGTGGCTCTCTCTCTCTCTATATATATAGACTTAGGAGAGAAGATACATATATGAGAATCTCCTTAATCTTATCTCTTTTATATATAGAGAGAGATTCTCAAATAAATATATATATATGAAAATATTCTCAAATATATAAAAGAATGAATATATTTAACAAAATACTATCAAATATATAAAAGAATGTATATATATATATGAAAAGATTCTCAAATATATAAAAGAATATATATGTGTGTGAGAGAGAAAAGATTCTCAAATATATAAGATAATGAATATATATATGAAAAGATTCTTAAATATATAAAAGAATGAATACATATATGAAAAGATTCTCAAATATATAAAAGAATATATATATATGAAAAGATTTTCAAATAAATAAAAGAATGAATATGTATGTGTGTGGTGGTGGTTAACGTCCACTTATACCAACTTTGGTTTATTGGACCTTAAGAAACTATTTTGTTTGATGTACCAAATTATTCCTATGCTTAAATAGCTTAGAAAGGAGCGTATCGAGATCGTCGTAGTTTTGATAGTTTATAAGATTACAAAGGTTAGTATTATAATAAAGACGAGAAATTGCAATCTAATGTGGTTGTAAGCGGGACATTCTAAGAGGAAGTGACTTTCATCATCAACTCTCTTTGTCTCACAAAGATGACAAATCCTATTCTCCCACGGGGTTTTAGGAATTGTACAATGCCCTATTTCACCACTAAGCTCAAGAGAGTTTGTTCTTATTTTGGCTCTTTTAGATTTTTTCTTCAAGATAGTTAAAATAGAGAGATAATTTTGGTCTTCTAGATTAGGGTTAATAACCTCATTGTAGTATCTTGGCTTTCTTTTAACTTCTAACTCCTTTTCGCTCTAGAGTTTCTCTTTAAACTTAGATGTAATAGTATTTTTAATGTAATCGATATTTTGCAAAGTTTCATTTTTTTTACCCCCAATGATTTAACCAAGCCATGTTATCTATATGCCAATCTTTTTTAAGTCGCGAGTGATCCTAGAAATGTGTGTGTGTATTTTAACCATGAGGCATGCGGGGAGGTCGAACATTATTCAAATAAGGATGTCTCAATTAAGAGGGTGGCATGTTTATGACAAGGATTGAACTTGGGTGGGGAGGGAATCAATCAATACTCCCAACCGCCTAAGCTAGATCCAATGGATATATATATAGGGGAGATTANATATATATATATATATATTCTCTGCCCATTCCAAAAAATTATACAACCTTAAATTTATATATTAAAATTGAAATAATATTATTAATAGTCTAATATATATATATATATAGATATATTCCCTACACATTCCAAAACATTTATACAACTTAAATTTATATATTAAAATTGAAATAATTTTATTAATATATAATATTTTTCTCACACAAATATATATATATATATATAGATAGATAGATATTCTATCCATTCTTTATAGTTATATTTTTTTCATTTCTTTGCACACAATTTTTTTTCAATGTGGCTCGTGTGTGAATACAGGACTTTACATCCATAGAGAAACAATCCAAGGGGCCCACCCGTAGGAGCCTCACCCTATTAGGATATATCGGAGCCTATCCCCGGCACCATACTTGGGTGCCTAACCCCAGAGAACCTAGAGAATTGAACCCCCGACCTCAACCTTATGACGACTTGATCCTAGAAGCTTCATCTGACCTAGCTACCCCATGGGACTATCTCTTTGCACGAGTACGCCACCCATATATATATATATGTGTGTGTGTGTGTGTACATATATATACACACACATATATATGTGTGTGTACATATATATATCTTTATATATATGTACACATTCATATATGTACACATATATATACACACACATATATATGCACACACACACACACATATATATATATATATGTACACACACACATATATATATGTACACACACACACACACACATATATATATGTACACACACACACACACACACATATATGGCGTGATGTAGCTCTACGGCCCGAAGAAAAAAAAGTTCCAGCCTTCGAAGATTGGCGAAAGGTTTTTTACGGTCTTTTAAGGTCTTTTCTCATGCATCGAAAATCCAATCATCTTAAACATGACGTATGAGGATATCATCGAACACGAAGAAGAGCCTATGTGTGGGTTGGTCTTCTGTACGGATGACGATATACAAAGTACATATAGTACTCCAACTCATGAGAACAACAGACCATGCAAGCGAATGATGATGACACAAGAGGGAGAGAAAGACACACCAACCTCTCCCACATGCCACATCATGAACATCGGTGCAGGCATTGAAGAGCCTAAACACGAGGCGAAGCAGTCAAAACAAGGAAGGAATACCACAAAGGGAATCATGCCCAAAAAGGTTATCCAGAACTTTCAGTGGGAAGGGACATACAGTTGACGGACATTCCACATTACCTGAGCGTTGCCCTGATAAACATATTATGTAGGAAGGATTCGGGCATAACCACTCTATTAAGGTGGATGGAAACAAATTGGAAACTTGTAATAGGATACACACTAGAATTTCACATCCTCCCGAGGGGTTGGTTTTTGTTAAAGTGAAAAGAGGAAAATGACGGCACCAAACTGCTAGACCAGAGGTGGAATTGGGGCCCTTCAGGATTAATTATGAGAAAATGGAATCTAAAATTTAATGCAAGGAAGGAGACTCATAATGTGCAACACATATGGGTAATCCTGCCAGGCCTACCAATGATGTTTTGGCAAAAACATATTCTCAAAGAAAGCGGAAAAAAATTAGGTAAGTTTATTATGTTAGAAGAAGACTGGGAGGAAAAGGTAGATAGAAGATGTTCCTGAATCTTCGTAGAAATGGATGTAAGAGAAGGGTTGTTGGAAGAAATTCTAATAAAAATGCATGGAAGTTTATGGACATGACGACTGGACTACTAGAAGTTACCGTTTAGATGCTTTAAATGCAGGAAAGTAGGACATTTACAGAAAGACTATGAGTTGAACCAGGATATACAACAAAATAAAATGTATCATAAAAAGTTCTAAGTCAGAAAATCTAGTGAAAGCAAACGTAAACCCGACCCAAATGCACATGCAGTAGAGTCAAATAGAGTTGCGATAGACCAGGAAATGGACATCGGCTGCACAGAAAAGGTGACGGACAAGAAATTAAAAAATATCCAAGAAGAAATGGACAAAGAGGACGGGTGCCAGCTCAAGGTGGAAGAGAAAAGGAATGACAAGCCTCGAACCCGGTGCAAGCGCCCTATGGAAAAATAAGGCAACTATGTTCAAAATCTTGGCCATTTTTACTTTTCTTCATTTAAAATCAAATTCATAAGGAAACCAGGTTAAATAACTATGAAATGAAAATGAAAGAAAGTCACACATAGTCTTTTGAACAGTCCTTTGATAAGACAGAAAGGAAAATCCAAATATAAATATGAGACTATCGCCTAAGATCCAAATCAAAAACAAAAAATTAACCAAGTATCTTCAGGAGGGATAGCTCCCAGCCAAAACCAAAAGACTCAAGTAGGGAAGAAATAATTTCTAACCATGCAACAAAAACAAGCGGCCAAATATATTAAAGAAGGGAAACAATTAACCATTGCAAGGGCTCTTAGAATGAAAAAATACCTATCCAAGGCCCCCTAATGTTAGCCCTCTCTTTAAATATAAGGGGGCTAGGGAGTCCTCCAAATTAATATCCCTCAAACAAATGATCAACATTTTAAAACCAAAGGTCATTCTTCTACAAGAAAAAATGATAGAGGGAAAGAGATTGAAGGAAATTTTGAGTGGTTTCATAAAGGGCTAGAAGATGGAGGAAATAGATGTGGAGGGACATTCAGAGGGGTTAATCATAGCATGGATTCCTGAAGTAATCTACCACTCGTCATCCTTTCATGGAGCAACAATAAGAACTGAGATGGAGGATACATAAAACATGACAATCATGATATTCCTAAACGTTTATGGGCCATTCTATGGAAGAAGATATTTCTGGGAAACCTTACGCAGCTCAGGCACGCTAGACCACCCAAATTTAATACTAACAGGAGATCTGAACTTAACCCTCACTTCAGGAGAAATCTGAGGTAAGAATGCGCGCATTGTTTCTTTTAGCATTTTTTTGTACACTTTTTTAGGAGAAAAAACTAATTGATATTCAGCTGGTAAAAATGGACCCCACATGGATGAATAAACAAAGTGGGAAACAAGCAATCTCTAAAAGGATAGATTGCTTCTTAGTTGCAGAAATCCTTATTCAAGAGCGACTAATTTTAAAATCAACAGTGGAAATAGGAGGACTCTTGGATCATCGACCAATTACTCTTTCAATAACAATCCCAGAAAAGAAGCCGCCATCCCCTTTCAAACAACCCAACCTGGATGGAAGAGGAAGAGTATCAAAATATGGTAACAGAAAACTGGATGCCATTAGAAAACCCTACACAACCCACCTACATGTAGCAATTGGTAGATAACCTTTCTGGTATAAATAAAATCTCAAAATAGTGGGGACAGAAGCACAAGGTCCTTGCCCAGAAATATTTGAGAGAAACGGAGAGAAAGATACAATAAATTTTCAACTCAAATAAAGGAGGAACCTTCACCAATGAAGAATTTGAGTTGTTAAAAGCAGCAGAGACTAAAAGAAGCAACCTGTTAGTCAAAGAAGAGCAGCACTAGCGCTTGAAGAGTAGAGATTTATGGGTAGCAGAAGGAGACAAAAACGTCAAGTTTTTTCATCACTTCACATCACATATAAAGAGCATAAATACCATATTGGAAATAAAAGACTCACAGGGAAAAACAATACAATCTTTTCATGAAAAAACAAAGGCAACAGTAGATCACTTCAACTCTCGCTTCAAGGCTCCCCGAGGATGCCCAATCTCATAATTACTGGAGGTACTAAATCTCTTTACTAGACTAATAATATAGGATATGAAGGAGGATCTATCAAAATAAGTGATCGAGGAAGAACTAAACTTGACAATCCATTCTTTTCAGAAAGGGAAAATCCCAGGTCCTGATGGTTTCACCTTGGAATTCTTTCAAGGTTGTTATGAGACAGTTAAGTCATATTTGTTGAAGGTGGTTAGAGAATCGCAAAGAGAAAGCAATATTATAGGAGCAATGAATGTCACCTTCATCACCCTAATACCTAATAAGTAGAAAGGGGAGACCTTTGAAGACCACAGACCAATTATGTGTTGTAATTTGGTCTATAAATTAATAGCCAAGATTATAGCACAGAGGCTAAAACCTATACTCAACAAAGTAATATCAGAATAGAAACTTGGATTTGTGTTGAATAGAAAAATCCATGATGCAGTTTCGTTGGAACAGGAAGCAATACACACCATAAAAAGAGACAAAGCCCCAGCCTTCACCCTGATACTAGATCTCTCCAAAGCATATGATATGGTAAGATGAACTTTTATTCAATTATTGCTAATTCAAATTGGAATGGAAATGTAAGTTGTAGATTAGATAATGGGTTGTATTCAATCAACCTCCTTTGTAGTACTAATCATTGGCGCTCTGTCGCAGTTCTTTAGACCAACAATAGGTCTAACATACGGCTGCCCCCTCTCTCAATTTCTATTCCTTCTTGTAGCAGAAGCCTTAAGCAAAATTATTCACAATGCCAAAGAGGAAGGAAAGATTAAAGGAGTAAGGATCTCAAGCATAGTGGACCTAACCCATATTATGTTTGTAGATGATTTCTTACTGATGGGAGAAGGTTCATATGAGAATTTCCAATCCCCGGCAAATTTTTTGGAGAAATGCGAGAAAGCGACAAGTATGGTCATAAACATCGAAAAATCAAGGCTGGATTACAATAATATCCTAGATGAAATATTGACCAGTATAAAGGACTTGATCCCTTATCCTAAAACTCCTATAGCATAAGGGTTTATGTAATGTCCCTTTTCGGAATTTTACAAAATGACCAATTTTTCATTTTCACAATTTTGGCTCTTGACTAGTTTTGATGTCTAGACCTCCAAATTGACCAAAATGCTTCCAAATTTTCTCTGAAGGTACATGATTGATAATATAAATTAAATATCATTCTCATGTATGCTTTTTGACCTCCCAATTACGTCTGCAAACTTGTTTAATGTTCTGTTCAAAGTAGGAGTCTTTACTAGCAAATTGGGGCTCTAATTCCCCCTGGGTAATTGCCGGAAATGGATTCACAAATGATCACAAAGTCACTTGAATTTATGAACAAAGGATGGGTATGTGTAAGGGACCTTTTCAAAGTCTCATGTGCATCATGATTCAGTTTATACAGGCTATTATGAATCTTTCCAAAACAACTCCCAAGTCACAATTTAGACCCTTGGGGAAAATGCACCAAATCTTCTCCCAATGCAATAAAAATGACTAAAATGGCTTCCAATTCTTAATTAATGAACATGATACTTGAAATACACATTAATTACAGTCCATACATCATACATTTATCATATATACATTCCCCTATTCGAAATAATAATCATTACCATGGCATATATCAAAATGGAGTGGAAATGGTCATTGTTTGCTCATTAAAAGTCATCTTGACTTACAAATATTGGCAATTTCAACTTGAAACTTTTTGAGAATGAATAACATATAATATTTAATTTATTTCAATCAGAAATGGATAATTAAAGGTTCTCCCAATTCGAAATCATCAGCATTGCAATGGTTCACAATAAGATAGTGGGGAAATGACACTATTTCTTCATTGTTCAACATTTTTACATGAATTATTGTGGGTATTTCGACCTGAGAGTCTTCTGAACGTGAAATAAATACCATATACATCATAACATAATATAATTGGCATTATAATCTTCCCCAAAGAGATCAATACCTCACCCAAAGCGCAATCCCTCCATGTGCATGAATATGGTGTGAAAACTGGAAATAGTTGAGAGAGAGTGCTGCAATAGAAGAAACCAAATGATTTCCTGTAGCTTACACCTCAAAATAATACTCCATTAAATCTCCATGAAATACCTAAGTGGCCTTTCCAAACACCAACTAGGATGGGAATCTTTCACCCTCGAAATTGGCTTAAGCAAGAAAACTAGTCATCCACTAGCTCTCACAATTCACAAATGACAATTTCAAAAATGAGAAAAAGGTTCTTCTCATGGCTGATACATATATTTTATAAAAATTATTAGCCTTCTAATGTTCCAAATCCATCCATAAACCAAATCCAGGTCGAATTGGTGTGGCTGCTCATGCTATGCCATGTGGCCTCTCTCTTCACCTTCCCTCTTCTCCCAAATTTGAGTAGGACCCTCTTGGCCTTCTCCAACTCCAAAATTAGACCTCTAAGATTCTATATTCAGTACTGAAATGTCAGTATGTTAGTATTTCAGCCTTCATATCTGACTTGTGTCATAACTGTCATAGAATCTCCATCATTGGTGTCATAGATGTCATAAATGTAAGGGGAATCTAGCCAAGTGTCCATGAAATTCCCATTTGGCTCTTCCTCTCCCATGTAAGTTACAATTCATCCCAAATTTGACCTATGATGTATATGGAAAAGTATACTAGCCTTATAATCCATCCAAAAACATTAGGATTCCCATAATTTTCAAATTTGCAAGAGAAAGATACCATTTAACATAGGAATTCTAGCTAGTGTGGGCCCCATAGTCTCCATGTGTCTTCGTGCTCCATGGCCACTTCCATTTTCTCTTGTATTTATTTAATAAGCTACATTATTAAATATGTATCCCCTTGTAATGTCTAAACATCATTTATTATCCCCCTTATTCCAAATATCAAAGCTTCCACCCCCAACCTAGGAAACTAGTGATTTTCCTCCTTGGCAATTATTTGACTTTTAGCATCCCTTTGACAACTTTCATGAACATGGAAAATGTGATTTGGCCATTGTGACCCAATGAAAAATTTGGGGCATTACAATTTAAGTATCTGGGATTTTTTCTTAATCCAAATTCCTATGCCTATGAATATTGGCCATGGCCTTACAAGAAAGTAGAAGTCGTAATCTCAAAGTGGGAAAACCGTTTTTTTATCTAGAGGAGGAAGACTAATCCTGCTCAAAGAATTTATACAAAGAATACCAGTATATTGGGCATCAATAACATACATTCCAAAAGGTATACTGACAAACATAAGGAAAAAATACTTCTCCTTCCTTTAGACAACAAGCAAACAGTCAGAAGGTATCCCGCTAGTTAAATGGACTATATTAACTCTTCCCAAACCAATGGGAGGTTGGGGAATTAAGAATCCTAACCTATTTTGTAAATATTTGGCTACAAATTCCATTTGGAGGCTAGCTGAGAACCCATACTTGTTATGGGGAGAACAATGTGCTCAAAATACTATCCACAGTCTTCAATAATAGAATGGTTCTGACAACCAAACAAAACACACAAAAATGGTTCAATAGGTTGGAAAGCTTTCGTCCAGGAATTTCCTTTGATAGGAAACTGGGTCTCATGGAGTATAGGTGACGGGAACAGAGTATGGATAGGAGAAGACTCGTCGACAGGTTCAGGTGAGAACTATTTTTTATCAGACCAAGTAGTTATGCAGCTAAGAGCCAAAAGAGTCACAACACTAGAAAATTCCCAAGCACAACAACCCCAGCTAAGAGGCAGAATGGGGTGGAAAATGGCCCAAGAACTGAGATTAATGGGAGCATCATTTGTGGAATGGAACTTCTATATCACAAGATTAGTTAATTTTTTCTATTAGCACCTGTGCTAAATTTGGGATATTTCTACCTAGGCATCTGCACTAATTCCTCTGCAAAGGTCTAGATCAATGAAAATGGGGGGGGGGGGGGGGTGTATATGGGAAAAATATTTTCATGTCTTATGATTTGGAGGTTTCTTGGGAGTCTTATCCTAATCCTGAATGTCAAAATGGATTATCCCATGGTGTGGCGTGAACAAACATCGAAAAAACCCTGGAGTTATAACCCTGCATTTGGGTTCATATATGAAAGTCCGCTCACAATTATCCTGTGGTGAAAAGGAATGATGTAGATCCATGGCAAAGAAAATCAATGGTTGCTAAAGGTTTCACCGAGAAAATATGTGTGGTTTTAAAAGAAGCTTGACTCTAGCGAGACAAGGTTAAATGGAGTGCAAGATCAACCGTCGAATGCAACAGGTGATGCAGATCGATGGATGAGGAAGATTTCGTTGAGTGAATATGTGCAGAGAAATGAGCTATGGAGGTATGCAAAATATGTTATACATTCTATATTTGAATGGTCAAAGATTGAATGTTGTCCAAGATCAACGGCAGTTGGATATTTCACGAATCCAACATGCACGAAGGACAACTTATGTCAAGGCTGCAAAATCTTGTAAGGTTCGCTTATTCCAACGACCACGATCTTAAGTGGGCCAGATCTATGGTGGAGATGCATTTTGCGGCTTCAATGTGAAAAAGAGATAAAGCATGTTGGCGCTGCAAAATATTGGTAGGGACCACACAGTTTAATAGTCGGCAATCTATATGAAAAATATCTACGGATGAGATGTATTTCGCAGTCCAAACATGCGTGAAAGACAAGATGATTTGGAGCTATGAAATATTGGTAGGCCCTGCACCTTTGAGCGAAATAAATATGGAGGAGAGGGAATCAACGGTCTTGGTTGATTTCGTGATGAGAATGTGCAAAAATTTTAGCAGGATGAGGCACTGCAAAATCTTGTAGACCCAACTCCTTCAGATGGCGGAGATTGTGGCAGAGTTTATATCTACGATTGAAATTCATTTCGTAATGGGAACAAGCGGAAGGTTTATTAAGCTAGCGGATTGCAAAATAGGGTAAAGGCTGCATCCTTGGATGGTTGAGATATCTCGTAGAAAATATCTACTACTGTGGTTTCTTTCACAGTTTAAAGATGTGACGGGAAATAAAAAGAAGATGGCTACGAAACGGAGACCAAGGTGGATAAAATCGACGACATAGATTTCATCTTGGAAATATCAATGGCTCATGAAAGGTTGGATCCTTTGATGGTTAAAGATTATGGAATATTTAGATCTACAACCATAAATCATTTCGCGAGACAAAGATGTGAGATGGGTAAGAATATAAAAAAGTATAAGAGTACTGTGCACGTGAATTTGAGGCATTATTTTATTCTACGGTATAAGAAAGAGAGAGCCAGAGCAGCACAGTAGCATCCAAATCATACAACATCATTCGACTACCTATCAAAATCACTAGGTAGGCCTTTTGTACCTTCTGAAACTATAAAATGGCTCAAGTTCAAAGTATGGAAGATCAAAACCTAGAATATCAGAGAGTGGAAGAAGCTTTTGAGGATAGGGATGTTGAGGTATTTGATACGCTTATGCTAAATGGACCCATTGGTGAGGTTAAGGAAAATCTAATATTGCTTAAAGAACAAGGAACTGATGTGCATAACATTTACCAGTATTACTTCCATTTTTTCACAATTGACCAAACCCCGAGTTTCTTGGAATTTGTTGATTGGTGTGTCGGTAATTACTTTCTTTCTAAGAGAGTGATGATGGAAATTACCAACTCCATGGTCCTTTGCCCTATCAGTCCTTTCGCTATTAGAAAAACCTTGTCAGTCCCTAAGGATTTTACCCTAAAGGCCCAAGATTATAAAGTAGAGTCTATAGTTCAGTGTTTTAGAGAGCCTTTGGTAGAAAAGAAACAAGATTTTTTCAAGAAATGCTTCAAACCTGATATAAATATTTTAGACCAACCATTTCCAATCAATTCTAGCTTGTTCAATGAAGAAACTCAGTGCATTGTTACTATGTTAAGTTAGTTCTTAGGTCTAGACATCGACAAATACATTATTGAATCTCTCATGAGTTTACTTTTTGTCTTAAGCACTTGCCCAATTGAGTCAGATGAGCCAAGTCAGATAGTGCAGGTTTCATGTCTTAAGTTTGATGAGTTCTTAGCTCAAAATATTCATTCTCAGTTAAGGGACATCCACAGGACCAAAACCTTTAGGTTTCAATATTATTTGCTAAAAATGTCCCTTTCTTTCGATCAGGAGAATTTGCAGTTACAAGAAATGGTATTGACTAAGGAAATGAGTAAGGATTACTCAAAATTCATGAATTTCCTCATGTCAGAGATATACAATGCTATTTTTCATAAGAGGCTTCCTAGAGTATTACCAGAGATGAAAACTATTTTGCAGTTCTCTATAGATAACAAGGTAGGTGATTGGTTCTTACTTGACAATGGAACTGTGATAAAATTGTATGGCTTTAATCATCCACCATATATGTTGCCATCCTTTTTAACCCTTAGATTGTTCTCCATGGAGTTCATCAGGCAGAAGTTAATAGTAGAAACAAAGCACTTCTTAAAATTCAAAAACTCTACTGATATTAAGTATCCCTCGGAAGTAGGGCCTTTTACCATCAAGAATAAAACCGCTCTACCAATGATTGAGAACTTATTGAAGGAGATGGGGTTTCTGACAGAGCCTGCGGTTGATTATGATCCTCATTAAGTTATCTCAAATAGAATAAAAGCTGTGAAGAGAAATCATTTAAATCATCTAGAGGTTGTTGGGTTGGCAGATGTTGCCAATTGGGATGACTATCCAAAGAAGAATCCCAAAGATACCGATGTACAGGAGGATTCAAGTTCTTCTGTAAAGGATATTACTTCATTGATGCCTGATATTTCTAAGTTGATTTCAGCAGTTGTAAACATTACACCTCTGGCCAGTCACTCAAAAAGAACAAGTAAATGAGATCTTTCAAATGCCATGGACACCGAAGAGGAGGACATTGCCAGGACTACTAAGAGGCAGAAGATTGAAGCATAGGGACAACTAGTCTAGAATACAGTAGAGGACAAAGGAAAGAAAGAGATGAAAATAACTAGACCTGTTTTTGAAGTCAAGGAGTATGCCTTTGCTGACACACCAGCTGACTCTACATCACAATTCAGGAACAAGATGGAGTTGTTGGAAAAGTATAAAGAAAAAAAGGATGTGACTTCAGAAGAAAATTTGACGCTGTACTCAGAAGTAAAAAAGATTTCAAATCAATATGTATCACTTATTGTTGTCAGAGACCAGGTCCATAACACTTTAAACTTGGCATTAGAAACCAATAACAAGGCTGTTGAAATGAAGATCGACCTGAAGAACATTCCTATCCCAGACATTATTCATTTACATAAACAGACTGGGGATATTTTGCTTACAGATTTGTTGAAGTTCACATTGAAGTTGTCTAAGCTGGAAATTATCAAAAGCAAGATTGAGAATCAACTGAAACAGAAAAAGGTGGAAAATAAAGCACATCAGACACAAATAAAAAAGTTGCAAACAAATATTCTAGTTGCTGGGGGTCAGGCTGACAAGGGAGCGAGCATGAAAAAACTATTAGATGAAAAGGAGAATACCATCCAGTTGTTGAAAAAGAAATTAAAAATACATGCTACTCAGTTGATAGAAGGACCTGAATTAGATGAGATAGAGAAAGAGAAAGAAAGATTGAGGAATGAGTTGACTGATTGTAAGGGAAAATTATTAAAGTTTGTTGATAAGGAGAAACAATGACATAAAGACATGACTTTGGTGGGAGAAAGTGAAAATACTTTGAAAGGAAAATATGATGAAATGGAGAGGAAGTTACAAGAGAAAGAAAAAGAGCTTGAAGGCAGGATTATTGCTCCTATAGCTCAATCTAGTGAACAAACCATAGTCAAATCCATGTCACAGGTAAGCTTAAAGGAATTAGAATTAACTGGGTTGAAAAACCAAAACAAGCCCCTGGAGAACCTGGAATTACAAAGAGAACAAGAAAATAAAACTTGGGAAGCCAAATCTCAAGCTTGGGAGGCCAAATGTCAGGAGTTGCACACAAAGAATGATAGATTGATGAACCAGGTGACAGGCCAACCCCAGGTTCAAGGGGCAAAACATATTATATGGGATTCCATCATAGAAGAAGCAAACAAATTCAAGCCCTACCTGGACTATATTTTAGATAAGTAAGTGGTGATACATTCATCCAGACAGGTTTTGACAGTGGCAAGAGAAAAGTTGAATAAGAGACCAGTTGACTGTGCTAAAAATGTTATTGATTTTCTGAATAGTTTGTCAGAGGATGATTTAAAGAAAGCAAATGTCAAGGACATAATATTAATCATAATCTGTGCTAGGAAGGTTGTAAACAAATATCACCACTTAGACACACTCCAAGAAAAGGTTGATATTTTGGCCCATCAAGTGAAGTTGTTTATTGATATGTTTGACCCACTGTTTAAGAAAGGACTCCCTTTCTTCTTTAAAGAAAAGGATGTAATGTTAACTCAAAATGAATACCATGAAAAATTGATTACATGCAGACTAGACCATTCCAATTTTACTGACATGAACCAATCACTATCTGGAAGGGTAATTGTGGATAAATTGGCTGCGAATTTGAAGTATTGTTTGCCTTTAAAGAAGCATGCATGCAACTACTAATATTTTCTTACCAGGACCACATAGAGTTACGTGTGTTGGCAAAGGAAATGTCCACACTCGAACTACCATCTCCAGATAAGTGGAAGACAGTCGATATGTTCGGAAGGACCAAATACACACTCCATGCCCAAGTGTGATGAGGAACATGTCGAGATGAGTCAGCAGAAAATCGTTGGAAGGGTCCTTAACCATCATTTTCATGTCAAGTGAGCCTCAGTCCCAGCCGTCGCATTACCATTTTTAGCAATCATGCTCGATATTCCATATTCCCTCTAATGATTTGGGATTAATTCCCATTTTTTGTAACTGAATTTGGCTCTATTTCGAGGTTGGTCTCAATATCCCATGACAATTATAAATGTAAACTCTGTAGAGAAGTAAAGGGGGTTGGTTGGGCTTTCATTTTTTTTAATCCTCTGTAATCTAATTGTAGCTTTGTAAACTTTCTTGGAAGTGATAGAAATAAGCCTGACTATTGCTAAGAAGAAGGGGAAAGAAGAGGGAGAAAGAAGGAAGGATGGAGAGACTGAGAAACCCTTTTCCTCTAACTCACAGGATGCCATAATGGACACAATGCTAAAATCCATGGAAGAGTTAATGGAGAGACTCACTATGGACCACAACCCACCTCCCATAGAAAATCAATGGCAACAGAATAAGACCCAGAATCTTAGAAGACCATTCTCTCCTCCAAGGAATCAAAGAATCCATGAAGTTCCTTTGCGGTTTAAATTAAGAGAGGAATCAAGTCTGAAGTTAATGGTTGAAGGAGAACCTGTGTGTGTTTTTCCAACTCAAATTTCACCTGAAGATTTACATGAACATACAAATCCCCCTCTACTAGTGGAAGATGGGAATAAAAAACAACTAAATTTTGTTTTGTCTTCCAACCTTACTTTTCATGAAGATTACAATCTGCAGGAGGAAGGTAGTTGTTTGCCATTATGCTTTGCCTCATTTGTTTTTCTAAAACAAATATTAAGGGTTTATAATCAAACACAGAAACTTGAGGTTATGAATAATGTCATGGAATTTTTAGGAATGGATAATGAGAAGGGTGACCAAGTATAATCCATTGCGCACTCCAATCTTTCCCCTTGTGAGCAAGAAGATGATCAGCCTAGTGCCATACAGGAGGAGTGTTACAATTTGTTTGATGGGGGAATGCAGTCAACCTGTTGCAAATCTTGTATGTGGGTGTTTTGAAGAAGATCTTAGTCTTCCCATATATGATAAATATGAGGATAGCTACCTAGAGGATGAGGGTCCTAAATGGGATGTATATTCTTGTTCTTCCAATTCATAATGTTTATGTCAATAAGAGCTTATTTCACTTGATTTTATTGAAGATAATCCCTATGAAAGGAATGAAAGGAATGAAGTTTTAAATTCTAACATTTTGAATGAAGTAGTTGATGTCTCATTTACAAGTTGTCATGAGCGTTCCTTGCATGGTTATTTTCAAAAGCAGTTTGGCAGGGTGCTGGTGGAGGTACAGTTTGAACAGTAGTATTGGGGCAAGTAGATGCTAGAAAAATTTGAAGACTGCCCTGGATTTTAGGATCCAGTGGCTGAATATATGGAGTAGCCTTGTCATGGAAGGTGCGTAACAGAATTTTCTAAAGGTTGTCATGATCCAATATCTAGATATGTGGAGAAGCTCTAAGGTGAGAATTGTGGGTTAGTTATGTACAATAAAGATCATATTTTCAATCATAACCTTTTACCATCCAGTTCTTCCTTTCTATTTTTTATCAAGCATGAGGAGAAAATTCGCCTATGGAATCATTTGCTTAATTGGACTCATTGGAAGTTAGAAGTGACTTGACTAGACATTGATGCTCAGTAAGTAGGGTTGGTAGAGATGAATAAGCTTGGCATGGCAAGCATTTCTTTTAAGCAATTATTTCAGTTTACTTTCAACAACTGTTCAATTTTTTGTTTTCAGAGCATGACAAGGGGTTTCGGGAGATGATTGGGATCAGCCTAATGGATAAGACACTTGGTCTACATGGTTCTTTGCTACCTCACAGGGAGTATAGCATCCATGAGTTGGAGATGATGTTAGCACCTGTGCCAAGTTTGGGATATTTCTACATAGGCATCTACACTAATTCCTCTGCAAAGGTCTAAATCATTGAAAATGGGGGGTATAGGCAAAAAAATTTCATGTCTTGTGATTTGGAGGTTGCTTGGGAGGCTTATCCTAAGCTTGAATGTCAAAATGGATTATCCCATGGTGTGGAGCGAACAACATTCAAAAAAACCCTGGAGTTATAACCTTGCATTTGGGTTCATATATGAAAGTCTGCTCACAGTTATCCTGTGGCGAAAAGGACTGGCGTAGATCCATGGAAAAGAAAATCAATGGTTGCTAAAGGTTTCACCGAGGAAAGATGTGCGGTTTTAAAAGAAGCTTGACTCTAGCGAGACAAGGTTAAATGGCGTGCAGGATCAATCGTCGGATGAAACAAGTTATGCAAATCGACGGATGAGGAAGATTTCACTGAGTGAATATGTGCGAAGAAATGACCTATGGAGGTATGTGAAATCTGTTATATGTTCTATATTTGAATGTTGTCCAAGGTCAACGACAGATCGAGATTTCACGAATCCAACATGTGCGAAGGACCACTTATGTCAAGGCTATGAAATCTTGTAAGATTCGCTTATTCCAATGGTCGTGATCTTGAGAGGACCAGATCTATGGTGGAGATGCATTTCACAGCTGCAATGTGCATGAGAGATAAAGCATGTCAGGGCTACAAAATATTGGTAGGGCCTGCACAATTTAATGGTCGGGATTTTAGATGGAAAATATCTATGGGCGAGATATATTTCGCAATCCAAACATGTGTGAAAATTAAGACAATTTGGAGTTGTGAAATATTGGTATACCTCGCACCTTTGAACGACAGAGATATGGCGGAGAGTTGATCAACGGTCCTAGTTGATTTTATGATGAGGATGTGCACAAAGTTTAGAAAGATGAGGCACTGTGAAATATTGTATACCCAACTCCTTCGGACGGCAGAGATTGTGGTGGAGTTTAGATCTACAATTGAAATTCATTTCATAATGGGAACAAGCGAAAGGTTTAGTAAGCTGGAGGGTTGCGAAATAGGGCAAAGGCCACAAGTTTGGACGATTGACATATCTCGTAGAAAATATCTATGATTGTGGTTTGTTTCACAGTTTAAAGATGCGAGGGGAAATAAAAAGAATATGGCTGTGAAATGGATACCAAGGTGGATAAAATCGACGTCATAGATTTCATCTTGGAAAGATCAATGCCTCAGGAAATGGTGCCTCCTTTGATGGTTAAATATTATGGAAGAATTAGATCTACGACCATAAATAATTTCGTGAGACAAATATGTGAGATGGGTGAGAATATAAAAAAGTATAAGAGTACCGTGCATGTGAATTTGACCCATTATTTTATTCTACATAATCGAAAAGCGAGAGCCAGAACAGTGCAGTGGCAGCCAACTCATACAGCATCATTTGGCCACCTGTCAAATCACCAGGTAGGCCTTTTGTCCCTTCTGAAACTATAAAATGGATCAAGTTGAAAGTATGGAAGATCAGAACCTAGAATATCATAGAGTGGAAGAAGATTTTGAGGATAGGGATGTTGAGGTATTTGATACACTTATGGTAAATTGAACCATTGGTGAGGTTAAGGAGAAGCTAAGATTGCTTAAATAACAAGGAGTTGATATGCATAACATTTACCAGTCTTACTTCCATTTTTTCACAACTCACCAAACCCCAATTTGCCTAGAATTTGTTGATTGGTGTGCCAGTAATTAATCTCTTTCTAAGAGAGTGATAATGGACATTGCCAACTCCACGGTCCTTTTCCCTATCAATCCTTTAGCTATTAGAAAAAACATGTTAGTCCCTGAGCGTTTTACCCTAAAAGCCCAGGATTATAAAGAATAGTCTATAGTTCAGTGTTTCAAAGAGTCTTTGGTAGAAAAGAAACAAGATTTTTTCAAGAAATACTTCAAACCTAATATAAATCTTTTGGACCAACCATTTCCATTCGATTTCAGCTTGTTCAATGAATAAAATCGATGCACTGTTACTCTGTTAAGTCAGTTCTTAGGTCTAGACATTGACAAATACATTATTGAGCCTCTCATGAGTTTACTTTTTGTCTTAAGCACTTGCCCAATTGAGTGAGATTAGCCAAGTCAGACAGTGTAGGTTTGATGTCTTAAGTTCGATGAGTTCTTACCTGAGAATATTCATTCTCAGTTAAGGGACTTCTGGAGGACCAAAACCTTTAGGTTTCAATCTTATTTGCTAAAAATGATCCTTTCTTTCAATGAGGAGAATTTGTAGTTGCCAGAAATGGTATTGACTGAGGAAATGAGTAAGGATTACTCAAAATTCATGAACTTCCTCATGTCAGAGATATACAATGCTATTTTTCAAAAGAGGCTGCCCAGAGTATTACCATAGATGAAAACTATTTTGCAGTTCTCTATAGATAGCAGGGTAAGTGATTGGTTCTTATTTGAGAATGGAACTGCGATAAAATTGTATGGATTAACTCATCCACCATATATGTTTCCAACCTTTTTAAACCCTAGAGTGTTCTCCATGGATTTCATTGAGAAGAATTTAATAGTAGAAATAAAACACTTCTTGAAATTCAAAATGTCTATTGATATTAAGTATCCCTGGAAGGTAGGGCCTTTTACCATAAAGAATAAAACCTCTCTACCAATGATTGAGAACTTATTAAAGGAGATGGGGTTTATGACAGAGCCTGCAGTTGATTATGATCCTCATCAAGTTATCTCAAACACAAGAAAAGTTGTGAAGAGAAATATTTGCAAGCATGTAGATGTTGTTGGGTTGGAAGATGTTGCCAATTGGAATGACTATCCAAAGGAGAATCCCAAAGATACTGATGCACAAGAGGATTCAAGTTCTTTTGTAAAGGATATTACTTCATTGATGCCTGATATTTCTAGATTGATTTCAGCAACTGTAAACATTACACCTCTGGCCAGTCACTCAGAAAGAACAACTAAATGAGATCTTTTAGATGCCATGGACACCCAAGAGGAAGACACTGCCAGGACTCCTAAGAGACAAAAGATTGAAGCAGAGGGAAAACTAGTCCAGAATACAGTAGAGGACAAAGGAAAGCAAAAGATGAAAATAACTAGACCTAATTTTGAGGTCGAGGAGTATGCCTTTGCTGACACAACAACTGAGTCTACATCACAATTCAGGAAAAAGATGGAGTTGTTGGAAAAGTATAAAGAAACAAAGGATGTGACTTTAGAAGAAACTCTGAAGTTGTACTCATAAGTAAGAAAGATTTCAAATCAATACCTGTCACTTATTGTTGTCAAAGACCAGGTCCATAACACTTTAAACTTGGCATTAGCAACCAATAACAAGGTTGCTAAAATGAAGATGGACCTGGAGAACATTCCTATCCTAGACAAGATTCATTTACACAAACAGAATGGGGATATTTTGTTTATAGATTTGTTGAAGTTCACTTTGAAGTTGTCTAAGCTAGAAATTACTAAAAGAAAGATTGAGAATCGGCTGAGACAGGAAAAGGTGGAAAATAATGCACATCAAACGAACATAAAAAAGCTGCAAACAGATCTTCTAGCTGCTGGGGGTTAGGATGACAAGGGAGCATGCATGAAAAACTATTAGAAGAAAAGGAGAATACCATCTAGTTCTGAAAAAATAATTAAAAATACATGCTACTCAGTTGATAGAAGGACCTGAATTAGCTGAGATAGAGAAAGAAAAAGAAATCCTGAGAAATGAGTTGACTAATTGTAAGGCGAAATTATTAAAAGTTTGTTGATAAGGAGAAACAATGGCATAAAGACATGACTTTGGTGGTAGAAAGTGAAAAGACTTTGAAAGGAAAATATGATGAAATGGAGAGGAAGTTACAGGAGAAAGAAAAAGAGCTTGAAGGCAGGATTATTGGTCCTATAGCTCAATCTAGTGAACAGTGCATAGTCCAAGCTATGTCACTTGTAATATTAAAGGAGTTAGAATTAACTAGGTTGAAAAACCAAAACAAGACCCCAAAGAACCTAGCATTACAAAGAGAACAAGAAAAGAAAACTTGGGAAGCCAAATCTCAAGCTTCTGAGGCCAAATGTCAGGAGCTAAAAACAAACAAAGATATAATAATGAATCAGGTGAAAGGCCAACCCCAGGTTCAAGGGGGAAAACATATTATATGGGATGCCATCATAGGAGAAGCAGACACATTCAAGACCTACCTAGACTATATTTTAGATAAGGAAGTGGTGATACATTCATCCAGACAAGTTTTGACAGTAGCAAGAGAAAATTTGAATAAGAGACCAGTTGACTGCACTAAAAATTCTATTGATTTTCTGAATAGTATGTCAGAGGATGATTTAAAGACATAAAATGTCAAGGATAGAATCTCAATCATAACCTCGGCTAGGAAGGTTGTAAACAAACATCAGCACTTAGACACAGTCCAGGAAAAGGTTAATAGTTTGTCCCATCAAGTGAATTTGTTTATTGATATGTTTGACCCACTGTTTAAGAAAGGACTCCCTTTCTTTTGGCAAGAAAAGGGTGCAATGTTAACTCAAAATGAATACCATGAAAAGCAGATTGCATGCAGACTAGGCCATGCCAATTTTACTGACATGAACCAATCACTATCTGGCAGGGTAATTGTGGATAAATTGGCTGACGAATTTGAAGTGGTGCTCCCCTTTAAAGAACCATGCTCATAGGTATGAATATTTTCTTACCAGGACAACATAGAGTTACACATGCTGGAAAAGGAAATGTCCATGCTGGAACTACCATATCCAGATCAGTGGAATATAGTCGAGAGGTTCGGAAGGACCAAATACACACTGCACGCCTAAGAATGATGAGGAACATGTCGAGATGAGTCAGCAAAAAATTGTTGGAAGGGTCCTGAACCATCATTTTCATGTCAAGCGAGCCTGAGTCCCCGCCATCGCATTACAATTTTTAGCAAGCATTATCGATATTCCATATTCCCCATTTTATGTAGAAATAATCGCGAATGTGCCACCTCATATCTGTCAGGATATGCGATAATGGTTCGGGATTGATTCCCATTTTTTGTAACTGAATTTGGCTTTGTTTCGAGGTTGGTCTCATGACAATTGAATGTAACCTTCGCGGAGGAGTAAAGGGGGTTGGTTGGACTGTCATTTTTTTGAATCCTTTGTGCTCGGATTGTAACTCTATAAACTTGTTGCTACTGCAACCATTTCCCAAAAAATTCTGCAATTTCTAGGGCCCCCTTTTTAAATTCTTAGCTTTTGGTTACTTAGCCTTTTTTGCACATTGAAAGCCATCGTTCATGACTTGGTCTCACCTTGGATAAGCTCAAAAGTTTTTTGTTTTGCACTAATTGGGAAATATTTTTTGACCCGCTACAGCGGATGAATTTAAATGATTAATCCGCAACGGCGGATGAGTTTCGATGTTTTATCCAATGTAGCGAATGGTTTTTATTTTTGGATCCACCATAGCAGATGTTTTTCACATGCGCTTTGTTGGCGTATTTTTATCCGATACATTGGAATATTTATTGAGTTTTCGCCGACACACTGGAATCTCCAAACTTTTCTCATCGAAGCTTTTCCAATTGGTTTTGATGCAATACGTCAGAGGACTTCTTAAGTATTTTCCGCAACATCAGACATTTTTCACTTTGATTGTTGAAGATTTTTTCGATCCATTTCGTTCTGCTACATCGGATGATTGTGTGATTTTTTGCCGCAATGGCAAAAAAAAAATTGCCTTCCCCGCCCGACTTTTGCTATTGTTTCTTTTCATTATTTCGTCCCTCTACATCAAAAAAATATTTATCTTTTTTCCACCACAGTGGATGTATTTTGTGTTTTCATACGATGATCTTCTTGTCGGAGCCGTGATTTACGTTGTGGAAAGAGTTTTGGTTTCCAACTGTAGTTAGCGGCGTCAATATTGGCCTTGTGACCACTTTTATCCGTCATGGTTGTTTATATAGCAGTGACTGTATTCCTTTTAGAGATCCAGGGCTAGCGGTTCAATTAGATTATTTTGTCGATTTTTAGTGAGTCGCAGCAGTAGAGGGCTCATGAAAAGATAGCCAGCAGCTGATCTTATATAAAGAGGGTTGATAGTAGCTGCAAGGTTATTTTTTTTGGGTTGCCGCTATTGGGGGGGTTTTTCACCTAGCCTGACGATATGGGTTCTCTAATGAGCACCATTTAGGCACCAAATGGAATTTTCTCCTCGCTCGTGCGGCAGTAAATTCCTTTCCTTTTGTTGACCTATATATACCAAGTGGGTTTCATTATCGTAGTTTAACCTTTGATTGTGGGCATTGAGCATTGGTAAAAACTGTGGAGTTTACCCATCCAGGACATCCGTTACGAAGTGAAAATTGTCATCTGGAGCATACGTGGGTCAGACATCACATTGTTCAGCAGTCTTCTAGCTCAACCTACCTAGTAGGATCTGGTCTGCTTGCATCTTATGATTGGCAGGGAGGTCAAGTTATGACTTGTCAGGTTTTGATAAGAGTTTGTTTAAGATTTTCCATCGCAATGTTGGTTGTTTGGTTTAAAAGGATTTCCTCCTCGACCTCTCGATCTGTTTATTTTAAGATTTCCTTGTGATCGGGCCATCCATATTTGACCTAGTCAACCCTGGCCGAGGTTTCTACCTCCTCCTAAGGTTTTTTCCTTGCTATTTCTTTTCAGTCATGATTTGCTCACAGCACTAGTGCATGTTGATGAGTCCGAGAAGGTTTGTATTTTTCACCAGCCATTTCTTACCTAGTATGTATTCGTATGTGGTTATAAGGTTTAGCAAGGGTATAAGTCATGAGAGTCGTGGGCACTCTTAGTTTTTTACCTGGTCTCCTTGCCGGAAGCTTTGGCCCTGGTGGTCACAGCATCACTTTTTCCTGTATTTGTTTTGTTACCCGCAAACTGTGAGTCTCATAGAATTATTCATGCACAGTGGTGAAATTTTTGTTTCGGGTTAGGGGCTAGTTTAGGGTTTTAGAACAAAAGAGGGTGCCCTAGTCAAATTTTGCCTATGATATAAGGTTTTCCTTACCAGGGCTTTGGCCTTGTTTTGAGCCAGAATTGGCCGTCCTATTTTCCCTTTTGCCTTAGTTGTCCTAAATGGTACACTAGGTTTTATGGTGCGGTTTTTGTTCAAATGGGTGAAGAAAATATGGTAAACAAAATAGTGGTCAAGCTTGTTCCTTAAAGAAAATTATTTGTCAACACAGTGATATTTTTCTACAGAAGTTTGTTTTAGCTTTCTTATCTAAATGCATGATTTTTCTAATAGTAGAAATGCTAAGGCAAGTTTTATGTCTTTTTATAGCCGTAACTTACATCAGATATTATGACTAAGAAAGGCAAGAAGGAAGCCAAGTTTTATGTGTTTTTATCACATGCTCCGGGATAAGAAGGTTCCAGACACTGGCCTAGAAGATATAAATCTATTTGACAACATACTGCAATCAGGGATTATGAAATTATCCATAAGACCGAAGTTGTTTCCTTGCTCAGAGGTGATTGGATGGATTTTGTCCAAGGTGGATGTGAAAGGGATGATCCTATATAAAATTGAAGATAAAGGATTGGCATCTTTTACACATGAATTCATAGCTAAAGCATACAATTTTCCAACCTCAGAAGTCAGCATGACAAAGGATTGGATCAACAGTCTGACTCTTGATTACATTGTTACAACAAAGATGATTATAGCAGAAGGAAAGGCTTTCCGACATTGGATATCTGGGGAGTATGAGACTGCTAGTCTGCACACCCCATATAGACTGGTAGCCCTAATGTTGAACAGGATCTTTGGTAGAGCTGATGGAAGATCTTACAAGATTGGATGGGTACCTCTCATGTACCATTTAACCATGGAGGGGACTGTGTTCAACTGGGAAAATATCATAGCTAGCAGTCTGTCCTCCTGCATAACCACGGCACAAGAAGGATTGAACCAGAGAAAGTCTGATTTTTATATGGGATCCTTTATAATTGATATTATACTGAGCTTCCATCCTTTTGAGAAGCTACAATGCAATTGGAGCGAAGGAAAAGCACCCATCTATGCAGCCTACCAGATCTTATGGGCGCACAAGTACCACAGTTTTTACAAGTTCATTTATGAAGATTTCTTAATGCCACCGCACCAGTTAATTTTCATTGAGGAATGTAAATGCCTATATGAAGATGCTTTGGATTCCATAAAGGAATTTGGCGACTACTCCTTTTCTGAAGAAGGCACTTACTTGAGGATGTATGGGGGAACCAAAGCCCCTTCACTACTTCCCAAATATGCCACCGACTATGTGCTACATAAAGAAGCATTGAGGTAGCTCTTCCTCGATGGTTTCGGGAGTCATTTGTTTGACTTGAAGAAGGCAGTGTTCCTACCAATACCATTATATGTAGGTCGCTATAAGTTTTCCAAGGTTAAGAGTGCACCAGAGTTCATGAAAGAGATAGAAATATTTCATTTCAGTGAAAAGAGATTTCACAGAAATGATTCCCAAGGCAAAGTTGTAGCACATTGTGCACTTCTGAAAGTGAACTTCGAATACACTGATCATGTGGATAAGGATGACGAAGTATATCAAAATGCTTGCAACATGACTGCTCTAAATAAGCAGCTCAGGAGGAAGATCACAGTATCTGGAGGCAAAGGCAGTAGCAGCAATAAGCCAAAACAGAAAGGGCAGGAAAAAGAAGTTGCACGGAAAGCAAAGGAAGAAACATCACGTAGATCAGCAGAAGGTGCAAAGGAATTATTGGCCGAAGAGGCCAAGCGAGAAAAAGAAGAGGAGGAATAGAGGCAGAAAGAAGAATCCATCAAGAAGAAGATTGCAGAGGCAGAAGGATCAATAGCTGAGGAAGCACAAAATCAAGAAGAGGATACAGAGGAACAAAGGAAGAAGGATCAAGAAAACCTAGATAGTGAGAATTAGGGACAAAGTCTTACTCAGGAAAATCCAGAGAATCTCCCTTCCACCTCAGGAAGTACACTTACAAGAGGGCACCTCCCTATTGTTGAATTGAGGTTAGTACCATTCACTCCATCAAAGCAACATGAAGTTGCAAAATTAGAAGATGTATTATTTGACCGCAAGAGGAAATCAATTGTATGGAGGACTGAGAAGACATGGAAGATGGGTACTCAGCCCGAAGTTACCACAATGACCGAGAAAACAGTTGTAAAGGATGTAGAAGAAGATCCATTACAAATGGCCTCATTAGGTGTTGCAACTGCACAGGTGAACGCCTATAATGTTAGTAAGCTTAAAGGAATGGTTGATTAGTATAAAGATAAAATCGCTCATATGAATGAAACCTCGAGGAAGGAGGAGAGAGTCGATCAAGAAGCAAAGAGAAAGTATGATACCACTCTTTCAAACTTAGAGAAACTCCAGCAGGAGTACTAGATTATGGAGGCAGAAAAGGATATTTTGAAATTGTCAAATACTATCCTTGATGGAGAAAAGAAGGATTTAGAAAGTAAGATGGCAGAGATGGAAATACAAAGTTCCACAGCTGACAAGCAAGCAGAAGAGTCTAAACTTCAAATTGTAGAACTTGAAGCACAAAATAGCTCCTTAGAGGTACTATTGAAAGCAACAAATGAAAGAAAAATAGATATAACACCTCTTAGAGAGCATGCTCTTTCACTTAGGAATAATATATATCAATTGCAGGTGAAACTAGCAGAGGAGGTCTATAGGATCAAGCAAGTAGAATCCCAATTACATGAGATCTCAGTGATCTCTACTGAATTCAAAACAAGGACCAAGAAATTGCAGAAACCATACGAGGTCAATTGACCTGGTTGGAGAATAATAAATAATTTCCGGAAAACGCACCTATGAAAAGTCTAGAAGGGTTACAAATTGAGCATGATATCATAAATTTTAGTAACAAGGTCGCTGAGAGACTAATAGTTGTGGTTGCAAAATATATAAAGAAATGCACGGAATTCTACAAAAAAATGCTAACAACCCACAACAAATGCCAGACATCTTCAGCAAAAAAGCTGCAGGAGTTTCCAACTTAGGAGGAGCATCCGAAGTACCTGCAGGATAGGATGCAAGAAAATGAGCTTCATGTACAGATGGTTAAAGGCCTGAATGAAAAGGTGATAAAAATTTTGGTGGCCCAAGCTGTAGTCAGTAATTACCTACTGGAGGATCGGCTTAGAGTAACTCCACCAAGGGTGGCAGACATAAAAATCCAGTTGTCCAAGCACGAGGTCACAGTGAGATTTTTAGAACCAACATATTTTGAGACCATAGCTGCAGATGATGTGGCATGGAAATAGTTCATGAATGAGTCAATTGGGCCCCCTTGAGTTGCTTTGTCTTATTCACACGCGAAGGTTTTCTATGCATAATTTTGTATTTATTCGATTTGTTTAGTGAGCCCACTGAAGGACGAATTTTTTGTAACCGAAAGTTGGGGAATCCCAAAGGGCGGGGTTAACCAAAGGTCATTTTGTAAATGTATAAGTATAGGTAGAATAGAATAGAGAAGGACTTTCGCTAGCATACATGTTGAAGCTTTTTTGGTAAGGAGAACTATTTCTGTTTATAATAAAGAGAACTGAAATTTCACTGGAGGAAGGACTGTATGAGACTCAAGATGTTATGTGGATCGTTGATATGAACTATTTCTATTTGGCTTGCCACATATTGTGAGATCGTTCTAACCTGTCGAACTATTTCTACAAGTTTATTAATGATTTCACTATTCTATTTTGATTCTTGTGTAAATGATGAGTAATAGATGTTTTCACTTCATGAAGCTATCTTTGTGTTATTTTCTTGTTGTGTTTATGTATATTGAATTTATCAGCTACCTGTAGAATTCAAAATGTAGAAAATATAGCATATTACTCATATTAGTATTAATCTTGCTCCCTATGTATATTTTGGATTAGACTAGATTTAATTAGTCGTTCTTTACTTTGGGTGGTTGAGGGACAATTGATTCATGTAAGGCGAGAGGTAAGACCCTGCGTAGCCTACTATGCGGCTAACTGCTTGTGAGGTTCTTGTTTCGGAAATCACTTGCATTTAGTTTAGGCACTTGCATATCATTCATAAAACTTAAAAAATTACATAAACGGTGGATCGGGCCTTAACCGGTAAAATAGATTTAAAGCTTTCCTTTAATTCTTCGGTAGCCGGTCCGCTAACCAAAAGGATTCCCCATACCAAAGATAAACGATCTAATTGGGAATTGTTATTGGGGAGAATCCCTACTGCCGGTACCTTGGATTTTCCAGGCATCAACAGTTTTGGCATTATAAGGAGGACAGCCAGTGCATGGCTGGAAAAGGAAATCTGTTTTCTCAAAACTATTCCACCAGTGACAACCCTGAAACTAGTTTTTCTGAAGAACGAGTAAACCCAGAAATTGCAGAACACATGTACCAGGTTCCTTTTGAAGTAGTTGATCATTTCAGGAGATACACAAGTACGTATGCAAAAAAGGTTGGGGGTTTGCAGACAATCCCTGAATTACCAAGAAGAGGAGATTTTAAGAGAACACCCACTTACACATAAGATTCAATGTTGGTAGGGAATTTGGAGGAATTGGTGAATTTGTCCTTACAAGAAATTGTTAAACCACTTAATCAATTGGGGTCAGAATCCCCGTATTGTTCACCTTTTCAGTTACCTTGGAACTCTCCACCTCAATCTCCTCGTAGAATCATGGCAGAAAATGCACCCCCAAATCCGAATGCAAATCAAGCTAATCCACCACCAATACCATCTTGGAGAGCCAGAAAACCACTCAACCTGGACCCTCCATTGCATGCTTTTCCTTTAAATCCTAAAAAGTCATTAACTAAATTCGATCCGGGAGAAGGAATTTATGTGGATGATCACTTACAAATTTTCTTCTTAGCTTTAGAGCTTTTAGTGGTAGATCATGATGATGTAGTATGCAGACTATTTCCACATACCTTCAAAGCTAAAGCAACATCATGGTATTCCGACTTACCAATAAACTCAATCACAAACTGGGATACTTTTGAAAAATTGTTTAAAGGCAAGTTTGGTAGTCAAAGGACAAGTGCAGCTCTGATGAAAGAATTACATTCTCTAAGGATGGATAAGAAAGAGAAAGTGAAGGATTTTAGCCAAAGGTTTGCTGCTCATTTAAACAATTTTAGTGCTGCCATAAAGCCTGCTGAAGAAACTTTAATCGAATATTATACCTCAGTAATATCCCCTGACATAACAATGTTTGTTAAGAGATCAGTAAAGCCTACTTTGGTAGAAACTTATGAAGAAAACGTAAAGATAGAGGTTGAACTTGAAAGTATAAACAAACACTCTGTAGAACCAAAGATAAGGAATTTTGGTAGCAAGAAACCTTTGTTCTTGACTAGACCAAAAGAGGAACGTTCCAATCAATTAGAAGGTGTAGTCAAGATGGTACAGAAATTATCCAATAAGATTGTCGACCTTGATAAAGAGAAAGAAGCCAAGAAGAAATTCAATCCTTATTATAAAAGAAGAGAAGAAAGTGGTCCCTCTCAACCACCTACACACAGTTCTTCCTTTATGAATTTCACTGAAGTTGGAATGGACAATTTTTGTACTTTTCATCAACAACCTCATTATGAGAAGAATTGCCCATAGTGGATTAATTTGATGAATCTAGTCGCAAATCAGCTTTTAGACGCTCAATTAACAGAACCTATGCTCGAAGAGGAAAAGACAGATATTCCAGAAGAAGTCTTTGAAAAAACTACCATGGTGTTGTGGGATTGTATGTCCATGCTAGGATTCAATGAAGAGGAATCCACTGAGGAGATTCAACTTTCGACTGTTAATGTTACAACTAGGAGTAAGGGGCCAATAATGGATGAGAGTTTATCATTGCCCAGGATTAAGAAGTTTCAGGAGAGTATGAAAAGGCATAACAATAATACTCTAAACCCACCTATACTTGATTTAGTCATAACCAGACAGAAGGCCCCACCAGTAAGTAAACTGATGAAAGTTGTAGAAAATAAAGCAGAAAATATTAAGAAAATTTGAGTGGAATTGGATATGGGATATGACATAATAGAAGATATTCAGAAACCCAAAGCAAACGTTTCTTTATTTGAAATGTGAACTTAACACAGCAAAGGAAGAAGATCCTGGAAGCTTTTGATCCCCAACCTAGTGGATCCCAATATGATACCCCATCAGATAAAGAGATAAATGAAGCCAGCATTGGAGTGAAGTCAAAGTCTCAGACCAAGCCATTTTTACTGACTTTTGAGATTTTCAACCATAACATACACAATTGTTTAGTGGATTCTGGAGCATCCTCTAATGTCATGCCTCTGTCAATTTGTAAAAAGATAAATGGACAACCTTCTCCTTCTTCCTCTAAAATTATTCAATTGGATAGAATAGTATTCAAGGTAGTTGGAGAAATGAAAAATGTATTGATTCGATTATCAGTAGATGAAAGGGTCTGTGAGTTCATAGACATCATGTTCATAGATATCCCATAATCCTATGGTTTGATACTAAACAGGGACTGGTCTGCAAAACTTTATGGGTACTTTGCTACAGATTGGTCACACTTGTGGTTGCCCTATAAGGACCATCTGAATCAGATAAAAGTGCTAAGAGAACCACATATGAAGCATAATGTGACGCAGTTGGAAGAGAAAAATGAGCCTGTAAATATCTCACATTCAATTTTGGGTAATTGTTTTTTAGAGCTTGAACTGGGAAACTATCAAGCGAAAGAGGCCAACAGTGAGTCAGATGAACAATCCAATCTCCTTCAGTTTTCGCAGACTGATAAAATTGATTGTAACATAGTTAATTTAGTTTATGTTTCAGAAAGTAGAACTAGTCCCGTAGAATTAGAATATCAGTTTTGGTTATTATATTTTGATGGTTCGAAAACTCACGAAGGATCAGGGGTCGGTTGTGTCATAATTTAGCCAGAAAAAAAAAATAAACATTTCTTATCTTGTAGATTAGAATTTGAATGTACTAATAACATGGTCGAATATGAAGCATTGATCCAAGGATTGAAAAAGGCAATTGAGTTTAAAGTCATAAATCTAAAAGTTTTTGGGGATTCTGAAATAATTGTCAAACAAGTTCGCAATACAATTCATTGTCTATCTCCTCATTTAAAAGGCTACCAAAAAGAAGTTTGGGAACTCATAACGAATTTTGATGCTTTTAATATTAATTATATTCCTAGACTGAAAAATGCAGCAACTGATTTATTAGATGCTTCTGCTGCAAGCTTGGTGCCTACTAATAACAAATGCTCAATTGAATTGATTTTCAGGCAATATGTACTTGACAATGTCACCAATTTGAGAGTATTCAACGATGACCAGCAGATTTTGGAATTTTTAACTAATGAGGCTTTTAAACATTCAGTAATTGATGACGAAGAACATCAAGACAATCTTCAAAATGGTAATTTCATACCTAAAGGGGTCAGAACATTAGAGGGAATGTTTGATTTGAACAACAAATTCAGGAAGCCATCCAATGTCAAAACACATAGTTCATCGATGCAGTATGAGCTGATTAATCTGGGGATAGAAGTTGAACCCAAGTATGTAAACTTGGCGAAATGTTGTTCAGCGGGTGAAATAAGCAAGTTCATCAATTTATTTCAGCAATATAAAGATGTCTTTGCTTGGACTTATGTTTATATGAAGACATATGACACCCGCATCATCCAACATGTTATTGTTATTAAAGCGGGCGTGAAACCTTTCCAGCAGCCACTAAGGAAGATGCATCCCAAGATGGAATGCCTAATTCAAAGTGAAGTGAAAAAATTACTTGATGCGAAGATTATTTTCAGTGTCAGCCACTCATAATGGGTGGCGAATTCGGTACCATTAAGGAAAAAGTCTGGGGAAATAAGATTATGTGTGGATTTCATAAATTTGAACCGTGCCTCAAACAAAGACAATTATCCAGTCCCTTCGATGGAGTAGATTTTTCATATGGTTTCAGGCTCTGAGTTGTTCTCCTTATTGGATGGGTTTTCAGGCTACAACCAGGTATTGGTAACATAATAAGAAAGGATGAAAACCATGTTCCATACAAAGTGGGGAACCTTTGCTTATAGGAGAATTCCCTTTGGATTAATTAATGTTGGAGCCACTTTCCAAAGGGCCATGGACATAGATTTCTAGGGACTGATAGGCCAAGGTGTGGTGGTCTACCTGGATGACATAACAATGTTTTCCAAGAAAGGATAAGAGCATCAATTCCACTTAAAACAAATTTTTGAGCGCTGTTGGAAATATGGTATTTCCTTGAATCCTAAGAAATTTGTTTTCGCAGTGTTAGAAGGAAAGCTATTGGGTCACATCATTTCTAAAAGGGAATATCCATAGACCCAGAAAGGATTGAAGCTATAGCACAAATTCCCTTACCCCACAATAAGAAATGCATGCAATCTTTCATGGGGACTATTAATTTTGTGTGAAGGTTTGTGCCTGATTTTGCACAAATAGTCAAACCTTTACAACAGATGGTTAAGCAAAGTGTGCAGTTTAAATGGAATGGCATAGAGAAGAATGCATTTAATAAGATCAAAACAACAATAGCACATGCACCTTCACTTAAAAGTCTTGATTTTGATAAAGATTTTATCTTTTACACTTTTGCTTCTGATAATTCGCTTGCAACAGTCCTGACACAAAAGAAGGAAATGGGAGATAAATTCCCTATATCATTTATGAGCACTGGGCTACAAGGTGTTGAATTGAACTACATCTCCATTGAAAAACAAGCTTATGCCGTATTTAAAGAAGTAAAGAAATCTAGGCCATACATCCTTAAAAAACGAACCAAAGTAGTTGTTCCTCACCCAGCAGTCCGAAGACTCTTCGTGCAAAAAGAATTGGGCGAAAGAAGAGGAAATTGGGTTACATCTTTACAAGAATATGATCTAGAGTTTAAGCCAGCAACCATTATTAAAGGACAAGGACTTTGCAAGCTAATGGCTGAAATTCAAAATAGTGAAGAAGGTGATTGGGAGAATGAGGCCAAATTACATATGATTGACATGTGTCCCATTTTTATAGCTCCAGAATCGTGATACAGAGATTTGATACTTTATCTCTAGCAAGGGTATTTACCAAAACATTGGAGTTCCAAACAAAGAAGAGCACTTCCTTTGAAATCAGCATCCTATAAAATAATTGATGGAGTTCTTTTTAGAAAGAACTATGACGGAGTATTTCTGAGATGATTGGAACATGAAGATGCAATTAAAGTTGTCAAGGAATTACATGATGGCCCTACTGGAGGAAATTATTCAGGAGACACCACTGCTCACAAGATCTTGAGGGCTGGATACTATTGGCCAAACTTGTTTAAGGATGGATGCACATGCTTATGTAAGGAAATGTGATATGTGCCAGAGAAGTGGAGAAAGACTTGTGAAAGCGGCTGGATCATTACAATCAGTCATTGTTTTGGATCCATTTGAACAATGGGGAATCGACATTATCGGAGAAATAAATCCTAATTCTTCATTACAACAGAAGTACATCCTCACAACCACCGACTACTTCACCAGATGGGTGGAAGCAATTCCACTATGAAAAGTAAATAAAGATGCAGTCATATATTTCTTACCAGAACATATTATGACCAGATTTGGAATTCCAATTTCCCTGGTTTTTTATAATGCATCTTATTTTTCATCGATTATACTTACTTAATTTGCTAATGAGAAAGGAATGAAATTGCATTATTTGGCTAATTATTATCCACAAGGTAACGGATTAGCTGAATCAACTAATAGGAATCTCATTATAATTTTAAAGAAAATTGTCATAGAAAACCAGAGAAGTTGGCATGTAGCTCTTCCAAATGCGTTATGGGCCGATAGAGTCACACCAGAGAATTATTTAGGTGTGTCACCTTACACTTTAGTTTATGGAAATGAAGTTATTCTACCACCAAACATCTTACTTCCATCTTCTCAATTAGCCCAAGCATCAAGAGGGTCCAGCAGTGAGGTTTTACAAGCCAGAATCAATACTTTGTTGAAGTTAGACGAGTCTAGGCTCAAAGCTAAAGAGATATTTAAGAACGAGCATGAGATTGTAAAGAAGTGGTTTAACAAACGTAATTCTGGAAATAAAAATTTCAAAGTTGGAGATTTGGTTCTCAAGTGGGATCACCCGCATGACAAGAAGGGAAAGCATACTAAGTTTCAACATCTCTCTGTTGGCACATTTCAGATTGTAGAAAAGCTAGGCACCTCAATGTATAAGTTACAGGATTTACACGGGTGGGAAGAGAATCTACCTGTCAATGGTTTGGTTCTCAAACCTTACTTTACTTAATGCCTTTGATGTTTTTTGTACATAAATAAATTTTTCGTTTGCTTTGGATTTATTATATTTCTATTTGCTTTCTTTCTACTAATTTTCTTTCTTTGCATTTGATATATTTCAGTTTTTATTTTGCTTTAGTTTAGTTTTATTTCGAATAAGCTAGCACAGTTTTTGGTGCTTCGGGGACATTGGAATCTTGACAAACTGCAAATATTTTAAACCAAAGAAATGCTCATTGGGATTTATCTATGTCTAAAGATTTTATCATGACAAGGTCCTTTAATTTGATTGACTATTTGAAAGGAAGTTATTTATGAACACATTGAAGTCCTATTTTAATCCCTGTTAAATAAATGAGGTAGGATAAGTCTAGAATACTATTTTGGGGCTCCATCCACTTTACATTAATATATGTCCTAGGAATCTTGCAGCAAAGGAACCATGGAAAAGAAGCATGATGGACAGGTGTATGGTATTTAAAAATGATCCCATGCCACAAATCAAATCCAAAAGGCTTAAAGAGTCAAAATTTCCCAGAAAGAAAGTATATATCAAAAGGATATAATGGAAACATGAATTAGTAAATGATGGGGTTGCTCAAAGGTTCTTCTTCGCCCATGAGCTGAAAAAAACAAATTATCACTCACACAAAAGGACACCATGGATGGAAGAACCTAAATCATATCTCAAATGCAAAAGTAGCAATCCGGGAAGACTCAAAAGAAAAAAGGCATGGGAATGAGGAATGACCAATGAGCAATGCAAAAGGCTTAGGAATGTGGAACAAACGAATATGCCCGTTCATACTCTGTTATGATCCTGTGGTGTCTTAGCCAAATGCAAAGGTAAATGAACCCCATATTTTGGCCTCATAAGAGTTATCAGGACTTTGAAAACCTGGTTACCCTACCTTATGGGACTACAATCAATGTTAAGTTCTAAATCTTACATTCCTAGAAAGGTCTAGATGTGTTAAAGAAATCTTGAAGAGAATTGGGATGAGTTGGTATAAAAAATTGTCCTAAAGCAGTTTTTGTGTTTCAAAAGATAGCTTGTACAGAGATCTTTGTTCACCAATCAGTCGCCAATTGTTACTGCTGCAACCATTTGCCAAAAAAATATGCAATTTTTAGGGCCCCTTTTTAAATTCTTAGCTTTTGGTTACCTAGCCTTTTTTGCACTTTCAAAGCCATCATTCATGACTTGGTATCACCCTAGATAAGCTCAAAAGTTTTTGTTTTGCACTGAGTGGGAAATATTTTTTTGACCCGCTGCAACGGATGAATTCTAATGATTGATCCACAATGCCAGCTGAGTTTCAATGTTTTATCCGATGTAGCTCATGGTTTTTATTTTTTGATCCGCCACAGCGGATGTTTTTCACGAGCATTTTGTCAACGTATTTTTATCCAATACGTCAGAAGATTTATTGAGTTTTCGTCGACACAACGGAAGCTCCACACTTTTCTCATCGGAGCTTTTCCGATTGGTTTTTCATCCGATACGTCAGAGGACTTCTTAAGTGTTTACCGTAATAGCGGAGGTTTTTTACGTTGATTGTCGAAGCTTTTTCTGATCCATTTCGATCCACTATGACGGATGATTGTCTGATTTTTTGCCGCAATGGCGGAAATTTTTTTTCCTTCCCCGCCCGACTTTTATCGTTCTTTATTTTCATTATTTCGTCCCGCTACATCGAAAAAATATTTATCTTTTTGCCGCCACAGCGGATGTATTTTGTGTTTTCATCTGATGATCTTCTTGCCAAAGCTGCGGTTTTCATTGCGGAAAGAGTTTTGGTTTCCACCTGCAGTTAGCGGCGTCAGTCTTGGACTTGTGACTACTTTTCTCCGTCATGGTTGTTTATATAGCGGTGGCTGTATTTCTTTTAGGGAGTTAAGGATAAAGGTTCAGTTAGATTCTTTTATCGATTTTTACTAAGCCGCGCTAGAAAAGGGGTCATGAAAAGACATCTAACAGTTGATCTTATCTAAAGAGGGCCGATAGTAGCAGAAAGGTTATGTTTTTTGGGTCGTCACTGTCAGGGGGTTTTCCACCTAGCCTGTCAATATGGGTTCTCTAATGAGCTCGATTTAGGCACCAAACTATGTTTTATCCTCACTCATGCAGCAGTAAATGCCTTTCCTTTTGTTGACCTATATATACCAAGTGGGTTTCATTACCGTAGTTTAACCTTTGACTATGGGCATTGAGCGTTGGTAAAATCTGTGGAGTTTACCCATCCAGGACTTCCGTTACGAAGTGAAAATGACCATATGGAAAGTATGTGGGTTAGACACTGCATTGTTCTGCAGTCTTCAAGCTCATCCTGCTAGGTAAGATCTAATCCGTTTTCATTTTTTGATTAGTAGAGAGGTCAGGTTACGACCTGTCAGGTTTTGATAAGAGTGTGTTTAGGGTTTTCCATCATCCTGTTGGTTGTTTGGTTTAAAAGGATTTCCTCCTCGACCTCTCGGTATGTTTATTTTAATCTTTCCTTGTGATCCAACCATCCATATTTGACCTAGTCGACCCTGGTCGAGGTTTCTACCTGCTCCTAAGGTTTTCTCCCTGTCGTTTCTTTTCAGCCATGATTTTCTCACAGCACTGGTGCGTGATGATGAGTCCAAGAAGCTTTGGATTTTTCATCGACCATTTCTTACCTTGTCTGTATTCGTATGTCGTGATAAGGTTTAGCAAGGCTTTAAGTCATGAGAGTTGTGGGCGCTCTTGGTTTTTAACCTGGTCTCCCTCTCGAAAGCTTTGTCCCTGGTGGTCACGGCATCACTTTTTCCTATCTTTGTTTTGTTACCCGCAGGCTATGAGTCTCATAGAAGTATTCATGCGTAGTGGTGAAATTTTTGTTTTGGATTAAGGGATGGTTTAGGGTTTTAGAACAATAGAGGTCTCCCTAATCAAAGCTTGCCTACGATATAAGGTTTTCCTTACGAGGGCTTTGGCCTTATTTTGAGCCAGAATCGGTCATCCTGTTTTCCCTTTTTCCCTAGTTGTCTTGAATGGTACACTAGGTTTTATGGTGTGATTTTTGTTCCAATGGGTGAAGAAAATATGGTAAAGAGCATATTGGTCAAGCTTGTTCCTTAAAGAAAACAATTTGTCAACACAATGATATTTTTATGCAGTAGTTTTTTTTAGCTTTCTTATCTGAATGCATGCGTTGGCTAATAGTAGAAATGCTAAGACAAGTTTTATGTGTTTTTATAGCCGCAGCTTACATCAGAGATTATGACTAAGAAAGGCAAGAATAAAGCCAAGATGAATAAAGAGGATCTATAAATAGAGATTGTGCCTGGACCAAAATAATATATGAAGACACGGAATCAGTTACTGGAACTGAGCATGAATTCAAGTAGGGACAAATTTATCAAATGCTCAGGGATAAGAAGGTTCCAGACGTTGTCCTGGAAGATCTAAATCTGTTTGACAACATACTGCAATCAGGGATTACAAAAGTATCCACTAGACTGGAGTTGTTTCCTTCCTCAGAGGTGATTGGATGGATTTTGTCCAAGGTGGTTGCGAAAGGGATGATCCTATATAATATTGAAGATAAAGGATTGGCCTCTTTTACCCCTGTATTCATAGCTAAAGCATACAGTTTTCCAACCTCAGAAGTCAACACGACAAAGGATTGGATCAACAGTCTGACTATTGATTACATTGTTACAGCAAAGATGATGACAGCAGAAGGAAAGGCTTTCCGACATGGGGAATCTAGGGAGTATGGGACTGCTAGTCTATGCACCCCATACATATTGGTAGCCATAATGTTGAACAGGATCTTCGGTAGAGATGATGGAAGATCTTACAAGATTAGATGGGTACCTCTCATGTATCATGTAACCATGGAGGGGACTATGTTCAACTTGTCAAATATCATAGCTAGCAGTGTGTCCTCCTGCATAACCATGGCACAGGAAGGATTGCACCAGAGAAAGTCTAAGTTTTATATGGGATCATTTCTGATTGATGTTATACTGAGCTTCCATCCTTTTGAGAAGCTAAAATGTAGTTGGAGCGAGAGAAAAGAACCCATCTATGCATCCTACCAAATCTTATGGGGCGCACAAGTGCCACAGTTTTTACAAGTTGATTTGTGAAGAGTTCTTAATGCCACTATACCAGTTAATTTTCATTGAGGAATGTAAATTCCTATCTAAAGGTGCTTCAGAGTCCATAAAGGAATTTGGAGACTACTTCTTTTCTAAAGAAGGCACTTACTTGAGAATGTATGGGGGAGCCAAAGCCCCTTCACTGTTTCCCAAGTATGCCACCGATAATGTGGTACATACAGAAGTAGTGAGGCAGCTCTTCTTGGATGGTTTTGGGAGTCATTTGTTTGACTTGAAGAAGGCGGTGTTCTCGCCAATACCATTCTATGTAGGTAGCCATAAGTTTTCCAAGGTTAAGAGAACACCAGAGTTCTTGAAAGAGCTAGAAATATTTCATTTCGGTGAAAATAACTTTCACAGAAATGATTCCCAAGGGAAAGTTGCAACACACCGTGCACTCCTGAAAGTGGACTTTGAATACAGTGATCATGTGGATAAGGATGAGGAAGTATATCGAAACACTTGCAACATAACTACTCTGAACAAGCGACTCAGGAGGAAGATCAAATTATCTGGAGGCAAAGGCAGTAGCACCAGTAATCCAAAACAGAAAGGGCAGGAAGAAGAAGCTGCACAGAATGCAAAGGAATAAACCACACATAGATTAGCAGAAGGTGCAAAGAAATTGTTCTCCGAAGAGGCCAAATGAGAAAAAGAAGAGGAGGAATAAAGGAAGAAAGAAGAAGCCATCAAGAAGAAGATTGTGGAGGCAAAATGATCAATAGTTGAGGAAGCACAGAATCAAGAAGAGGATACATAGGGACAAAGGAAGAAGGATCAAGAAAACCTAGATAGTGAGAATCAGGGACAAAGTCCTACTCAAGACAATCCGAAGAATCTCCTTTCCACCTCAGGAAGTATACTTACAGGAGGACATCTCCCTTTTGTTGAATTGGGGTTAGTACAATTCACTCCATCAAAGCAGCATGAAGTTGCAAAATTAGAAGATGTATTCTTTGACCCCAAGAGGAAATCAATTGTATGGAGGACCGAGAAGACATGGAAGATGGGCACTTAGCCTGAAGTTACGACAGTGACCGAGAAAATGGTTGTAAAGGATGTAGAAGAAAATCCATTACATATGGCCTCATTGGGTGTTGCACCTGCATAGGTGAATGCCTATAATGTTAGTAAGATTAAAGGAACAGTTGATTAGTATAAAAATAAAATGGCTCAGATGAAGGAAACCTTGAGGAAGGAGGAAAGACTCAGCCGAGAAGCAAAGAGAAAGTATGATGCCACTCTTTCAGACTTAGAGAAATTTCAGCAGGACTACCATATTCTGGAGGCAGAAAAGGATGCTTTGAAATTGTCAAATACTATCCTTCATGGAGAAAAGAAGGATTTAGAAAGTAAGATGGCAGAGATGGAAATATAAAGGTCCATAGCTGACAAGGGAGTAGAGGAGTCTAAACTTCGAATTGCAGAACTTGAAGAACAAAATAACTCCTTAGAGGTACTATTAAAAGCAACAAATGAAAGAAAAATGGATATAACACCTCTCAGAGAGCATGCTCTTTCACTCAGGAATAAGACATATCAAGTGCAAGTTAAACTAGTAGAGGAGGTTTACAGGATCAAGCAAGTAGAAGCCCGATTACAGGAGATCTCAGTGATCTCTACTTAATTCAAAACACAAACCCAAGAAATTACAGAAACCATACAAGGTCAATTGACCTTGTTGGAGACTAATAAAGAATTTTCGAAAAAATGCACCTATGAAAAGTCGAAAAAGGTTACAAATTGAGAATGATATCATAAATTTTAGTAACAAGGTCATTGAGAGACTAATAGTTGCGGTTGAGAAGTCTATGGAGAAATGCACGGAATACTACAAAAAAGTGTTGATAACCCACAACAAATGCCAGACATCTTCAGCAAAAAGGTTGCAGGAGTTTCCAGCTCAGGAGGAGCATCTGAAGTACTTGCATGATAGGTTGCAAGAGGATGAGCTTCATATACAGCTAGTTAAATGCATGAATGAAAAGGCGATAAAACGTTTGGTGGACCAAGCTGCACTTAGTAATTTCCAGCTGGAGGATCAGCTTAGAGTAACTCCACCAAGGGTGGTAGACATAAAAACCCATCTGTTCAAGCACAAGGTCACGGTTAGATTTTTAGAACCAATATATTTGGAGACCATAGCTGCAGATGTTGTGCCATGGAAACAGTTCATGAATGAGTCGACTACGCCACCTTGAGTTCCTTTGTCTTATTCACACGTGGAGATTTTCTATGCATAATTTTGTATTTATTCTATTTGTTTAGTGAGCTCACTAAAGGACGAATTTTTTGTAACTGAAAGTTGGGGAATCCCAAAGGGTGGGGTTAACCAAAAGTCATTTTGTAAATGTGTAAGTATAGGTAGAATAGAATAGAGAAGGACTTTTTCTAGCATACATGCTGAAGCTTTTTTGGCAAGGAGAACTATTTTTGTTTATAATAAAGAGAACTGAAATTTCCCTCGAGGAAGGAATGTATGAGACTCGAGATGTTATGTGGATTGGTGATATGAACTATTTATGTTTGGCTTGTCGCATATTGTGAGATCGTTCTAACACGTCGAACTATTTATGCAAATTTATTACGATTTCACTCTTCTATTTTGATTCTTGTGTAAATGATGAGTTATAGATGTTTTCACTTCATGAAGCTATCTTTGTGGTATTTTCTTGTTGTGTTTATGTATATTGAATTTATCAGCTACTTGTAGAATTTAGCATGCAGAAAATACAACATATTACTCATATTAGTATTAATCTTGCTCCCTAGGGATAGTTTATATTAGACTGTTAATTAGTTGTTCTTTGCTTTGGGTGGTTGAGGGATAATTGATTCATGTAAGGTGAGAGTTAAGACCCTGCGCAGCTTGTGAGGTTCTTGTTTTGGAAATCACCTGCATTTAATTTAGGCACTTGCATATCATTCATAAAACTTAAAAAATTACATAAACGGTGGCCGGGCCGCAACCGGTAAAATAGATTTAAAGCTTACCGTTAATTCTATGGTATCCAGGCCGCTAACCGAACAGATTCCCCATACCAATGATAAATGATCTAATTGGGAACAATTATAGGGGAGAATCCCTACTGTCGGCACCTAGGATCTTCCAGGCATCAACAAAACTTTCTTGGAAGTGATAAGGAAAAATGTTTCTCTGAGTTTATGAGATTCATCATGGTGTTAATATTCAGTTTTTCTTTCTCGTTTATATCATTTTCATATGTGTCAATTCTTGCTAATTATTTCTAGTTGTATGTGAGTAATTCGTTTTATAAAGTGCTCCTTTCATCAGATATAGCATTTGTAATGATTCTGTGATGATTGTTGTGGAATTCATCCTTGTTATATTCTCCATTTCTGTCATTTCCATTATTTTGTGTTTCTGCTAAAGGTGATTTTAAGGGATTTATCCATAGATAGGTGCCCCTTGCTGCACTGGAATTTTTCTCCTTTCTCCTACCACCACTTGAAATATTTGGTTGAATGTTACACTTACTTTTCCTTAGAGTACACAAGGGAAAATCATTGTTCATTATTTGAAGTAATATCCTTGAATGATTCAGACTATCACTCCATGGCCTAATGGAATTTGATATTTGTTTGTCTTACAATTTATAAATCTATAGACATCGTGTTCTCCTCAGAAATCTAGCCTTCTGAATGCTTGTTTAAAGCTCAAGGTATATGTGAATATTCTTGTGACAAAGAGAGAGCCCTCTCTGACTGTATAGGCTAGAATACAGTCTAAAGATTGGTTTGAAATGGTTACCCTTGTGACTTCTTACCACAACCATAGGAAAATTATAGGGTGATAACAGTTTCATTCACCTGAAGGATGAACCAGACAAACCAATCTAGAGAAAGAATGGAAAGGACAGGACCTTTTCAACAAAACTAGGACATAGGAGGCAACAAGAGATGAGCGAGAAGGAAAGCAACTATGGTGGTGGATGAAAATCTAGAAAATTCCAGGCCCACTAAAAATATTTTTTGAGTTTGTGTGTTGTCTAAATCTACAAATGAGACAATAGCACATTTATTCTGTGATTTTTCATATGTAGGTCATGTATCGGAAAGAGATACCAAAAGAATAAACCAAGCAACCATACCCAGAATTGAAAACACGCTGGAATAAAGCATCAAGCAATGGTGGAATGATGAAGGGGTACATAATTATGAAGCATTCCCTGAACTTTTTGTTTTTCCATATGGGAAGCAAGAGACATGGCAGTTTTTCAAAATAAATGGAATCCACCATAAATAACAGAGATCCCTCTCATGTAGAAAGCAACGGAGCACCGAAACATGCCCAAATCAACCATGTTGAGAGCAATAATGCCACTAGAGATCAATAAAACAATTCCCTGGGCATATTTCGACGGAGCCATTTAAGGAGATCCAATGCTAGGGGGAGCAGGAGGAGTGGTGTATCTAACTAAAAATAATAAGATGAAATAAAATTTGCTCCTAGGCGAGCTTCAAACAAAAAAGCAGAATTCACAACACTATGGTTTGTTCTTAGAGTAGCCACAAATAAACAGGTAAAAAATATACAGTTGTTTGGAGACTCCAAAATGGTTATAGAATGGGCCAATTGGAGAATTCAGATCAATGCTCCACATCTCCAACACCTTTTGACAACCATCAAGGAATAATGTGCTTACTTTCACACACATTTACAGGGAATTAAATACGGAAGCAAATAAGCTATCTAAATTGGCCCTCGCTCTACCCCCAGGACTAACGAAGGTAGAAGAAAAAAACAATAACCAGACAGAGAACTAATTTCTAATTATGTGAGTAAAATTTTTTTGAAGAAATAAACAAAGAAGGAAATGATATGGTGAAAAGAAGAAGGAATATGGCAGAATGCCTAATGCTCAGAAAATGTACAGAAGCCATAGAGGCCAAACTTAATGATGTAACCTCTATATGGGCAGTTCAAGTTTATTCGAATAGAATGATTTTTTTTCCCAAGGGAATATATATATATATATATAGAGAGAGAGAGAGAGAGAGAGAGAGAAATTATATATATATATATATATGGATAATATAAAACTACTATAATACTATAGATATTTAAGAAAATTAACCTAACTAAATTATATTGAACTTATAAATTATTACGTTGAATGTGTTACACAATGGAGACGTAGTCTCAAGAGATTCCTCATCGCTCTGTCTAATTGCAAATCAGCACGTGTGTCGTTGATTTGGAGAATGATAGTTAAACACGTGTCTCGCGATCTATCTAGGGTTTTTCTTTCATCGAGGAATCTGCTACCTTATCTCTTATTGTCGTTGTCGGATCCTTCACTCTCCATATTTTGGTAGAACACCAGACGGGGGGTTGTGTCTCATAGCTTTGACAAATTGTAATTGGACAAGTGTTACCTGTCTTTGTCAGAGAAGCTGTACTCCCATTTCATTTGTCATTAACATAGGATTTTGTCAGCTTTCATAATATTTTGTCAAAGATGCAGTCCTCATTCTGTAGGAAGTAGTAGACGAATACAAAAAACTAGACTAATACAACATACAAATCAAAGGATTCTCCTTTCATCATCTCAGTTGTCACATGATCGATGGTTTTTGCGGCATCCAGAAGAAGGGAGTGCCTTTGTGATAAAACCGCTTTGATAATTTTTCATCGCAATGGAAGGAGAGCAAGTGGATACCAGGCTATCTGCAACCTCAGTCTTTCTCAACTCATTTTTTTTCGCAATTGAGTTTTCGCAACTCCGTTTCCGCAGATTACCCTTTCACAAGCTCCTTTTCTGCAATACATATTTCCGCAAATATATTTCCACAATTCTGGTTTCGCAAATTTCCCTTCCGCAGTTTCTTTTCCACAATTGCCTTTCTGCAACAGTCTTTCTGTAATTGCAGATTTGCAAGTTTGCAATTCTCAGTTTTTAAAAACGGACTTCCGCAAACTTGTGGCCGCAACGGTCCTTTCTACAATCAAATTGTGGATTGCGGATAATGGATCCTCCTTCCCACTTTTCCAAATATGGGCTTCCACAATTTTCCTCCTGCAACTTTTCTTCCACAATTCAACTTTCCGCAGCTTTAAAAATCTTGCAACTTTGCATTGCAGAACTCATCCTCGACCGTTGATCTATGCAACTTCTTGTTTATCCATTTATCTTAGATCAAGTGTAGATATTCACCTTGTCAATGTAGATCTATTAATTTCCTTACACCTTTCTCTTGTGGATCTATTAATTTTCATGTTAACTAGTTTTTGCTACATAGGCGGGTTGACAGGTGTATCAGGTGTTTTGCTGATAGTTGGCTTGCGTGTTTTGACTATAATTTTATCTGTGAACCTAAACGATCGGTCATGTGCATGAATGGATAGATGGGCTTATGTCCTGACATATTTTTTTGTACACGTTTGGTGGTCAATTTCATTTTTTGGGCAAATGTTTGGATTGATAGGCCCATGTTTTCTACCAGTGTCCTTCACTGTAGTTCATTTCTTTGAATTGGGCATAGCCTTTGCCAAGATTTGAGGCTGAGGGTTTTCCAAAAGTTTCAATATGAGGGATTTTGTGGTTTTAGGCTCATATTTTGTGGGGTCAATTTGATCAAGGGCTTTTGTGGGTTTAGACTCAGATTTTTTGGGGTTAATTTGGTCGCGGTTTGGTTTCACTGTCACTCGAGTCAATGAATAATACTTTGTCAATGTCCCTTCATCAACATGAATTCTCTATGGTAATGCTTCATGAATGCATTGTTTCTCTATTAATGCAAGAAAGATTGTCATTTGCTTCATACATGGGCCTATATCTTAATTGCAGCTCAACTTATGAGGATCTCGAAGATCTTGTCACAATTCTCGATTTATCGGGTTTGTTGTTGCACCACCTTTGCTTTGCATATTTATACATAGATTCAAGTAACCAACATTTGGTACTATTTGGATTCGGTTTGCTTATATTTCTTTTTCTGCCCTTTGTTTACACCAAAGGTTTTGCCACTTTGTCAAATTTGAAGGTATTCATTGACTCTGCTTAACTATTTTCAACATTCATTGTGGTAGAAAAATATTTGCTTGGTATTTTTGTGGCTCTGGATATATCTTCTTCTTGCAATTTGAATTTTAATCTTGAATGTTTAAAAATTTAGTATTTACTTACAGGTTGCTTAGCTGTGATTTATACAATGTCTGTTATTATTTTACAACAAATATGCGTTGTCTTGCATAGATTTGAAAGTGGAATTATTGTTGGTCTGGATTACTAGTATATATTTATTGTCAAATTGAGGGTTTCATTTTGAAAATTGTTTGTAAATATTCTTTTGGAATGGGTAAGAGTAGTTCTGAAACATGGTATTTACTCTACCAGGGGAAATTGTTTTTATATTGCATACAATTGACAATAGAAGCAAAACACCTGAGACGCCTATCAATATTAAAGCTTTACAGATATCACTGGGCATGTCCATAAAAAACAATTAACGTGGCTGCTTCGAAAACATGTAATCCACAATGTCAAAGCACATGTTATTTCACTCTGAATAATCGCATATGCCATGTTGACAACATCTTCACCTCGAGGCCACTAAATATATATAGAGTAATTGATGCAAAAAAAAATTATGCAACAACATCTCTAGCAATGCATAAAACACAAAAAAAATGCAAAGTAGAGTTCTCCATAAGGATTCAAAATGAAAGCTACGAGTGCAAGTGTTGCCTACAAACATACGCAATACAAATTTAAAATTGCACATATTATTTGTAGTCATTTCTTTCTTTTTATAAACTTTCATTTCTATTTGTGGATTTCAAACCAAATGATCATTGTCTCTTTTTATATCTATACTTTCATTTCTATATGTCTAAATGAATAAAACTCATAAGGCTTATATCATTTGCATTTTTTTTTGTTCATGCCCTATTTGATTCCACATGAAAGAACAATTATCACCTTATGGATACTATGCTAACTAAAGATGCTATTGAACTCTTGCTACATGGTGTTGCTAACCTTTTCCCACTGGTACAAGTTTCAACATTAAACCAAGTGAACTCACTCAACTCATCAACTATTTGGTTCCGAATTTCTATCTCAGATGGCCTTCACAAGCATGAGCTATTAATTCCAATTATATATATTAGTCTTGTAGAAGATGGGAAACTAAAAGAAGGAACTATAATCAAAGTCACCCATTGTACATGCAACGTTGTACATAATGTAATGTATGTTCATTTCCTCGTTGCTTTTTTCCCACTTAATGAATTTCACGCCGTTGATGCATCACATGTTTTTGTCTCCCATTATTCTCTAACATACTTCTTCTTACGAGGACTATCACATTGCTTTCACTTGAGGTTGTCACAATGGATGCACCGATTATTGGAGACCCTTCATCTTACCACTTAGTTGTAGCCTCTCCCTCGCAGAGTAGTTCCTCTATTCCAGAGAAAAACTTGCTCCACACTTGCACCCCTTATCTCATGAACCCTACCTCAATAAATGAAAACCATGCCTTTCCTGCATTGACTATCCCATTCACATCACTTGCCTCTTCTAGCAAAATTTGGAGCATTCAAGGTCAATTAATTGCCAAGACAAACATTCATGAATATGGAAACCAATGAGGATCTGGAGAAGTGTTCGTATTTGACCTTGTTAATGCTTCACACAATGAAATACATATCTATGCACTCAATGAATCGGCACTCTCTTTGTATTACCAAATACAAATAGGAATAGTGTACATAGTATCAAATGGTACTATCAAAGCATCCAATCCAATTTTCAACCATTTGAAAAGCCATCACAAGATTATCCTAGGTTCCTCCTCAACCGTCCAACCATGCTTAGATAAATACCACTTAATACCTTTACATTGCTTTAACTTTAAAACTATTCAAAACATCAAACTATACCGGTTAATTCCATGGTTGACCTTCTTAGACTTGTAATTTCAGTTTCGCTTACATCAAGCATACAGAAACAGGATGGTGTCGATACTATACAACAAACCGTTAGAGTCCATGACATGTCAAGATATAGCATTGACATAACACTTTAGGGAGAGCATTGCCAAATTGAAGGAACTGAGCTTGCTAACCTTCGCAATTTAGATACTCCTCTAGTTTTAGCAATCAAAAGCGACTATGTTACATAATTTAATGGAAAAACTTTTGGGACTATATCGAACACTACTCTTTTTTTATAAACCCAAAGATTGAAGAAACTGTTCTTCTCCAAAGATGGTTTGATGACAATGGATTTCATTTAGCATCACCATCTTTGAGTAAAAAATTCAATGCCTCTCATTCTCCTCCTCGTAAAAGCATTACCATCAATAAGCTACAAAATATTGAACCGTCTAAAAAGGCTATTTGGTACTCTATTGTTGCAACCATAACAAATGTTAACATGGATGACTTTCATTTCCTTGCATGCCCTCTTTTTTTGATGGTATACTATGCATGAAAAAAAATTCTCACAAAGTTGGAAACATTTGGCATTGTGGTAAATGTGATGGGGAGTTTCTTGAATGTGACTACCAATACATACTAAAGGTTGACTTGGAAGATATCACTGGACATCTTCATGGTGTCGTAGCTTTTGATGATGCTGCAAACCAATTCATGGGAATTTCTATGAAAGACCTATGCCTCCTCTCAACTGAAGTAGCATCAATTGTTGAAATAGGAAAGAAGATCTGCAACAAACAATTTCTTCTTACTCTTTGAGTTAGAATAGAGACCTTATGTGGAATTGCATGCGTAAAGGTTGTAATTGTGATGGTTGAAAACATCTAATCGACAACTTCACCTAGACATCCAAATATATAAGTTGTTTCGACTTGATACTTAATCGTTCATTATTGTCTGTAATGAATTTCCTCAATTCTCAAATTTATCCTTACTTCATGCTTCAACATAGCAGGATTTTTTTTTACTCCATTTATAGTTTTTGCTTTTAAGAGTTCTATCTTGTAGTCTCGTAGTTCCACTGTACAAGCTATCACTTAACATTTTGAACCTAAATTGTTGATGCAACCTATATGGTCGCTTTTGAATACAATACTAATCTGGTATTATGTTTATCTATAAAATAGAGAAACTTTGTTCTCTTGTTTCTTACCACAATTTGTCATTCTTCTGTCCATAACGATTATTACATTTATTGATTTTTTTTCATATATTCTTTGTCATACTAAACTTTGGTCTTCTATATTGTTACTTTCTTACAATTATCAAGCTAAAACTTGAAAAATATATTTACTCCATAAATGTTATTTTAACGTACATGGTTGGTTCCCAATATGAAATCACTTAACATTTGCTTTATATCTTTTGTTTTATATCCATATACTTTCCACTTAATACATATACAAAATGTGTCCCTGTCACTAATGAAAGCTTCTAAGTCTTTAACAAGTTTACGCTTGGCATCATGCCAAATCATGACAATGGACAAGCCAATGCATGAAGAAGACTTGTATATGCACATAACATAAATAAAAACAACAAGAAGAAACATCTTCTTTATAGAGCTACTTGTCAAGCTGTGGATATATCTTTTTCGTTTTATCTTGTCCAAACTTCCAACACACCATCCCTTCCATCTCCCATGCTAAATCCATCCAACACCCCCCTTGATGATGCACATCAACGATTTCGTAAAAAAAATGGACCAACTAGCTGACATGAATGTATGCTCGATTTGCAATGAATGTTACCCTAGCATTGCAACGAAAAAGTTCCATGGTCATATGGATGTTCTCATTGTATTCTGGAAAGAAAAGGCCATCGCTTTTCATTGGAAAACAACATGGACCCAGGCATCCAACCACCTGTCCTTGCAGTACTTACGCAAATTGAATAAGTGCTCATTAGTCGCGCTAACCCAATCCTACAAGTCACACATGCCCGTGCTGATCAATATAAATATTATGGCCATACTATTTGCTTTCCCGAATACATTTCCAATATTGCCACATCCCTACCCCATTTAATATTAGACATTTGCATCCTTGTTGTTCACAAATGAAACCCTACAAACAATCCATATGAACTCTTTGTTAATCGAACACGTGTTCTTGTTGCTCTGGAATACAAAATGGCCATCGATCCATACTACAAGGATGTACGAGTAAACCCAATTGCATTAGCTTCTTTGCCTCTTGTTTCAACAAACATTTCACCTTTTATTCTCCACGTTAATAGCAATGATACATTATCTCATCAGCAAATCTCGTCTGCTATAGTGCAACCACCAAATTCATTTGAACCCTATGAATTAGAATCCCCCTCGTTTATTTCAACGCAAAAAAAATGCTAGAACTGAGGTTGAGGAAATTAGGCATTTCTTATGCATACCGGATATCCCACTACTGGCTTCCATTGATTGGCCCCCTATAGGCATCTCCCCTATCAATGAGTACAACACAGAAGTCCTTCTTTCCATGGCCTTTCCAACCTTATTCCCCACAGGTGCATCAATGCTTAAACAACCACGCATTCATCAAGTTGAGATACATGAATATACACTTCACCTTATTCACTATCATGACAACATATTTAGGCAACATCCTCGCTTCCACTGCTACATTAACAATCTAATCATGCATCATCGGAGTCATTCTATTGCTTTTGTTTTTGTCAAAATTAACCCTGAAGATACACTCCCTCCCACAATACTTAAGCTTGTTAACCAATTGCAAGACATGAATAATGAAAAAATTGGTTAAAGGGTCGCAAAATTTAGGTCTTCATTGTGTGGTACATGCTCGTATTGGAACAAAAGTAGAGCTGAACTCACAAATATGATCAATCAACAAGGTACACCAACGTTCTTCTTCACCCTTAGTGCAGCTGACACAAAATGGCCAGATTTGCATGCTCGAATGCCTGGCAAATGCCCTATCGGTTTAGTTAAACACCATCAATGGAAGATTCACAACATCATATCAAATCCACATATTACATCACAATACATGCATAATAGATTCAAAATTTTCCTTGAAGAGGTTCTTCAAAAAGGCCTTCATATAACTGATTCTTGGTGCATGTGTTTTACATCTCTTCCTTCTTATCATTCTCGTCATGTTTGTCACTTTATAACATTGCTTTCTAAAATATTCATTTTCCTCCCATGTAGGTATGAATGGAAACATAGGGGATCCACTCACATTCATGGTTTTATTTGGTTGGAAGATGCACCAAATATGGATACCTTAGACTGGGAAGATGTTCTTGCAGTTGAAGCTGCAAAACACTTTTTTGACACATATGTTACAACTTGGAATCCTCGTAATGTCCACTTGTCCACTTTTGGGTTACATCATTCTACTATAAATGATCCATGCAGTCTTGCATCACCATCCATATTTGCATCAAACTACTCTATTGACTATGAAGAACTTGTAAATTGTGTTCAAAGGCACACCCGATGTTCAGAATCAACTTGCCCTTCACAAAAAAGGAACTTTTGTTCAATGTCGCTATGGTTTTCCCTATGACCTACAAGATGCTTCTTCCTTATTCATTGACACAAATGGATGTAAAACCTACAATCCTGCAAGAAATTATTCCCTTCTAAATATTCACAACCCAACCATGATTTCAATATGGAGGGCTAATGTTGATTGTCAACCTGTTCTTTCTAGACATGTTGTCATCAAATACATTTCAAAGTATGCATCAAAAATAGAGCCAAAATCAGAAAGCTACCATGTTATTCTCTCTTGCCTTGCACATGCAACACCAAGTGATGGCCCCATTCTTCAACCAATCAAGAGATTCCTTGCAAAAATAGTTGCAGAACGAGACATTAGTGCATAAGAGACTTGTCACATGCTCCAAAAACTCCCTCTTGTGCTTTGCAATCATCACTCTTTTCCCCTCAATGTGAGCCAAAGTGTCTTCTGTCGTGTTTGTAATGACACTACTAACACCCCTCCAACCCCCCCCCCCCCTCATATTTGCATACATGGAAAGACCCCTTGCTCTTGAACATCTAACCCTGCTTGAAGTTGCTCGTTCTTGGTCTTTCTCACCTAATAGGAAAAAAAATCCATGGAAACCAACCTTATGTCACAAGATTGTTAGAGTCTTTACACAATTCACTTTCATTCCTCCCTTTGATTCTTCAACTTTTGAGCCATTTTGTTGGAGTGAACTTCTTCTATACAAACCTTTTTGTGCCCTCCCTGAGGATATTGGAACAACAAGTTCTGAAATTATTTCTCATTGGAATCACATTAAAGACACATATGTTGTGTGCCATGTTGAACGCATATAAGAAGAACCCTCTACACCTCCATTTGATGATTCGAACTCCGACCCAATTTCATTTCCCTTACCCCATACCATGAATGAATGGGAACTTCTCTCTTAAATCCGACCAGGAAACAACATCCATATTGATGACCTTGAAATGGTTGGACATCGTGATTTTGACCAAAATGACAATTGGACACATAACAATATATACCCACCCATTTACATGAAACAACGATATCATTCATTGACCTCAATCACTTGTCCACCCAACTACATGAAGACACCACCACATTGTCCAATTCATCTGATTCCTTATCTCCCACACAACACATATTCTTTGATCTTGTTATTTCCCAAGAAACACTACACCTGCTCAACCACTTAAAATGGTCATTCAAGGTACTACAGGCACTGGGAAATATTACCTCATATCTTGCTTGAAATCTAAACTCCAAACTGCATCTGGACAAACTGCTTCTCCTAGATCCAACTGGTGTTGCTACCTTTAACATACATGCACTTACAATACATTCTGCTCTTCGAATACCCATTGTTGAAATGCACCATCTTGAAGGCCAATCCCTTCCAAACCTTCAAGAAGAACTCTGCCATATTCGTTATATTCTCATTGATGAAATGAGCTTTATTTGCCCAGAAATGTTAACTCAGATTGACGCACGTTGACGTCAAGCTTTCCCCTCGCATTGTACAATCCCGTTTGGTGGATGTTCCATGATCCTTCTTGGTGACTTCAGGAAACTGCCTCCAATAAAGGACATCCCCATGTATGCAGGCTCATCCCTTGGAACTGCTCTCTGGTGTACATTTGATACTTTTGTCATGCTCAAAACCATTTTCGGACAACAAGGAGATATCCCTTCTCAAATTGTCTTTCACCAACTCTCACTAAACCTTTGAAATGCAACTCCAACTCTTGAAGACTGGGCACTCCTAATGACAATAACAACCTCATCCCTTTCACATGCAGAAAATTGTTCATTTGAACAATCTACCCACTTGTATTCCACTAATAACTCTATTGCACTCCACAACAAACAGATTCTCAAACACCTTAATATGCCAATTGCACATTGCTTTGCAGAACAAAAGAACAAACATGTTCGCCAATCCATAGATGATGAATAGTTACCATTAAAGGTCCTTCTTGCTATTGGTCAACAAGTCATGTTAACAACTAATTTATGGGTTGGATTAGGCCTTGTTAACGACTCACTTGGAAAATTCATTGACATTGTCTACAACTCCAACTCCAACGTCCTATCTCACCATCCTTTGTTGTTGTTGAATTCCTCCACTACAAAGGACCCTTATGGGATTCTTCTAATCCTACTTATGTTCCCATCTTTCCCATAACAAGAGGAATGCGTAGGAAACTACCACTTCGTATGGGATGGAGTTTAACAATTCATAAAGCACAAGGTATGACCCTACAAATGCAACAATAGATATTGGAAACATTGATAGACAAGGGCTTACATTCATTGAAATATCAAGAGTTAAATCTCTTTGAGGCCTTCAAATTTCTCTATCTTTCTCTTTTTCTAAATACTCTCGAATGCAAGACAATCTATATGTCTAATGTAGGAAAAGATGAGGAAAGCTTACTTATTTAGAAGTCTTTAAAACCAAATTATGGTTGAAACTTTTCATTGTTTGCTCTATAGATGTATTATTTTTCCTCTAAACATATATTTGCGATCATAACACTTCTTCTATTGGTCACATTTATGTTGTTCCCATTATTTAATGTATTGTTACAATTGCAAAGTAAATAGAATATGCTTCTTCTTGAGATGTATCATTTACTTATATGTTTCCCCATTTATTGGTTCAATTCAACAAAGCAATTAACCACTTTATCACATGTTCCTTTGTTAGCATCAAATTCAATTTTGTTTTCATCTACTTTAATGTGTTATTGTGTATTGTTTGAATATGTCCATGTTGTATTACCTATATATGTTTTATTACTCAAAATATATGTTTTATTATCTTAACCTTAGTTTTATATTAAGATTTCCCTTTTAGAAAAGGTATTTACCATTGCGTTATGCCCTTTACCAGGAGGTGCAAAGAAATGTCGAGAGGGTAAAAATATTGAAAGTGAAAACTAAGGTTAAGATAATAAGAATTTGTTTAATTTTAATATTAACAAAAATATATTTCATGCAAAGAATATTATATTGCAAAAGAGAAAAATGCATTTACTAATAAGAATAAAGATTACTGAAAATGTTAGCATATCACTAATCTAGCTTTTCATAAGTGTATTACAATTGATGTTTGGAATATTTTGAATTTAGCAGTAAGAGTTATATCATTGTCTAGTGAAAGGGCAACAATCCTTTCCCTTTGACTAATTCCCTAGTTTTTTTTTAATCTTCCGTTGACGAAATTTGTTGCAGTTGACATGTAGAAGTTACAAAAGAAAAAGATAATTATCAAATAAAACAATTTTGACAAAATAGACATGAAATGCAAGCTGAAAATGATATATGCAGATGTTTATTAATGTCAATGTTAATTTTTGTATTGAACTTCAATGCAGATAGGGAAACCAATTTTTTTTTTGTGCATGGGAAAAACTTCAAGCAACATTTGCATGTTTTCTTTGTCATGGGACAATGTATAGAATGAATGTTGATTAAAAACTTGAACTCTACCATAAATGGAAGATGGACTAATTCTTTGAAGGCATGCTAGAATTAGCTATGCAGAAATATATTGAACTTATGAGCATGATAAAATGTGCAATTTGGAAATTGAAATCACCTTTTTTATTTACTTGACACAAGTAATGTAAAAAAAAATTTAAAACATTACATGCAGTTGAGAGTTGTTTGGAAATAATTGAGAAGAGAAAATGCATGGTGGCAAGCAACATACTTGAAATTGAAATCACTTCACATAAGTAATGTAAAAATAAATAAAAAACATTACCTACAGTTGAGAGTTAAGTCATTGTAGTTCACTAATGACTATGAACATCGTAACCAATCCTTGAACCTATCAAATAACGTAACCAAACCTTTATGTTTGCATTAACATTTGTCTAGAAAATAAAATGATACATGAGAAAAGAAGACCAAAAATGTACCATGGGTGTTAGCACTCATAATGTACCCAGGTTGTAAAAGGTAAATCCCAAGGTAACAGCAAAAACCACTTTTAGAAAGAAACTGGCTTTTCTTTCCAGAGAGGGATCTCTCAAATACAAATTTAACAAGGCCAGATATAAATCAACACTCAAAGATCATATAGATGGTTGAAACAATACACATAACCATTGGGCAATGGAGTCACATATACATAAAGATATCACAAAGACATATGCATGATATTTTATCAAAGGCAAGATAACCATTCAACCACAGTCATTCATTTAATTTCAGGTGGGGCAAAAGAGATAATGAACAGTCCATCAATACAAAGCATCAAAGATAAGTTCTATATCAACTTTAGCAGAAACATTCATAGAATATCTTAGACAATGATCAGAGCATAAATAATATGAATTCCAACCATTCAACACTATATTTCAGATATGAAGAAAACAAAATGGAGTGAAACACTGGAAAAACATTCACAAAGGAAGGGAAATACAGACTGCAATGTAAACAGCACGAGAATCTCTGATAACCGCATGCATTCGGCTTTGTTATTCAAAAATATATGTCTTCAGGAAATATTCATCAACAAGATGGGTTCCAACCCCCATCACATAAAATAAATGCCATTATATAGATAAAATGATTTCTTCTTCCAAGAAGATTCATAACCGAATAACCTGCTTAATAAAAGTCTTGTAACTATATTCCTAACTCCTAGAAATAAACTACTTGCTTCGATCCTAACATATTATTAAATTAAAATCAACTCGGTGACAAGGCCCATCCAAGCAGCTCCTCAGCACGCAACATCTATTTTCATGAATGAAGGATGTACTTTGTCTTTCCAAATCTTTCTATGGCTCTCCACTGCTCCGCGCTTGGAATATCATACTCAATCATCTCCCGAATAGACACCTCCAGCTCCATGTAGGATTCATAAGACACTTTAGGCAACCCTCCCCTGATGATCAGGAATTTTTGTAATATCTCAAAATATTATGTTAGCTTGTCTACGATGACTTTCCCTATCAGCCCTTTTTCCAAATCGTCAAATTTAGAATGATCCATACGGCTTCGCACCAACAGGCTGTGATAATGCTCTTGAGAAAACATTCGCCCCTCCTCGTCCCAAAAGGAAGGCAGGCCATCTTCAAATAATTCTTTAAAAGCCTGTTTGAAGTCATTAACCTGTAAGATCATTTCATCAGCTTTGTCCTGTACTGTCTTCATTAGATGATGCTTACGAATAAATCTTTTTTCCCACAGTACCATTGCCACTCTGTCTTTGACTCCTATGTCATGTAATTTTTGGTATGTTAATGAATTTAAGAAATTTAATGCATTCTGAGTTGTGCCAAGGGGTTTCCTCTCCATAGTTTCATTTACTAACTTCAGTCTTTGATTGGCCAAATTGATCAATATGCTTTGATCATCAATGACGTTCAAATACTGCCTAAACTTAGTAATTTCTACGGATAATGTATCCCAAATTACGTGCTTTGCTGCCTGGAGAGGCCCCTTTCCTATGTTCCTTTCTTTCAATTCATTAAATTTCTTTTGTAGCTGACTTTTATCTTGCAATATCCTATTCTTATTTTCAGTCACTTCGGCTAGCTCAGATTTGACTTTTTCATTTTCCACCTTTAATTCTCTTATTTCTTCATCTTTCAGGCTGACTTGGGACATGGGCACTAGTAGGTCATCTGCAGAGAAATCATTTAATGGTTTTTAAATGTTCACAATAGACAAGTCTTCATCAATGGGAGTTTGGCTCATTAATTCCTCCATGATTTCTTTTTCTTCATTTTGATCCCTTTTCAGCAGTGAAATCTGTGCTATTAACTCGTTTCGTTCTACTTGCCATTTATCCTTTTCTTCTTGTAATTTTACAGTCTTTCCTTTATATTCCATCATATCCTGATGAATCCTGTCCTTTTCCTCTTGTAATGTTAATAATTCGGATGATTGAACATGTTCTGTACTTGGGATCTTCAGCCTTTTCTTCAATACCTGGAGGGCGTTGTCTTTTTCTTCTAGGAGTCTTTTGATTGCCTGGGTGTTACCTTTTTCATTTCCCGAGCTTATGATGTCTTCTTGTAGCTTTTTTATTTGAATGGAATTAGCCTTATTTTCAACTTTCTCATGTTTTAACTGAACTTCCAATTTGTCTACCAAAACTTGTAATTTATTAACTCTCATCATAGCATGCAATAAATCAGAATAAATAATGTCTCCCATTTGTTTATGTAGCTGTATTTTATCTGGTACACTAATCTTGTCTAGTCTCACTTCCATTTATGACATCTTCTTATGACTTACCATGGCCAATTTAAAAGTATTTCTTTCTACATCCTTGGTAGAAATCAAAGAAGTTTTTGGATTATTTAAACTCCTCACCCACGGGAGCAGATTCCTTGTCTCTTCTAGGGACTGCTTTTGCTTCTCCACATAACTAGTCATGAGCTCTTCTTTAGACTTGAAAACTGGGCCTGATTCTGAATTATCTACACCTTTAAAAGAAAACTGACTCACCTGTACAGATTTTGTAGGGACCAAAACAACTCTTTTTAAATCATCTGAAATGACTTCACTTAAAGCTTTATCATCTTGAAACAACTTGGCCTTTTTATGTGAAACATCCTCATCTATATGCATACTTTCCACTCTAGAAAGACTTCTTTTAACCAAAACACTAGGAACATCTATCACTTGAGAGACTGCAACCGGTCTACTGCTTGTATTTTGATCAAACATAAAGTGAAACAAATTTGCTACTTCATTCAGACCTTCAACAACTTGGTGATCAAATGGCTTATTTTTGTTAGCTTGTTTTCTCAAGGAAATTATATGGTAGGGGTCATAATTCACCCTTTGCTCCCTTTGAAAATCCATGCTTTCCAACAATTTCTCTATGAACCCGAGAGCACCTTTATTTTAAAAAATAAAAGAGCCAACTTTAAGAGGGAACTTGATATTGGAAGATTTCTTAAAAGCTCCAAAGTGTTCTTCCTCAGCATGCACTCTCTGTCTCATATAATCTAATGCAAAAACTATGGGAGCAAGGAAAGCAGGCAGCCTATATGGCTCTCCAGTAAAACCATATATTCTCAAAACGGTGAAATCCTTATACAAAAACCAATCTCCGACCCTATCCTTAGGTGAGGATTGCATCATGCTTTTCATTTATTCTAATGCCCGGGGTAACACTTCATCAAACAACATCTTGTATATTTCTGACATGATAGAATTTGCAAATTCAAACATGTTGATTTGCTTGGGCAAATCTGAAGAGAATATGGTACTTAAGAACTGCAATTCGGTGACATTCGAACATAGCAACATGTTCAGTAAATAAGTTTGAAACTTAAAAAACCTGACTTTTGGAAACTCACTCAATTGGAGATGTATAGCTTCTGCTAGATACTCGTCTAGACTGAAGACATGAACTGACTGAGACTCAGGACTCATCGAACTCACTTTTAATAGGAAGCCCAAGATGACTTCATTGATATGACAATCATCATCTAGACCCAAGACTTGACAGACAAGGACACGAATAATTGGACCTCATCTCTGAAAATGTGAACATGGTATGGCAGGAAAATACCATCTAGTGACTGACCCTCGTTCAAGATGCTGGACAAGAATTTGCAGCGGAGCTCAGTTTCACAATTTTTGTACACTTCAGCTAAAATGGACTCGTTTACAGGCTCACGACTATCGGGATAATTGACGGGCAAGTTCAGGTTTTCACGGATGACCTTGGCATCAATTTTACGTAATATCCTAGACGTAGAATGACTTACAATAACTCTCTGAGAAGAAGAATAGTTAACTGCACACCACTCGGCAAACTCGGGAAAATGCAGGGTTTGCTCAACAGCGAAATGGTATAAAAATGATTTACAAGCATTTAGAATATCATTACCCTGTGAATTGTATTGCCATAATCTCTCTTTGCTGACTGATACACTTCCCATAGATAAGAAAGGATCACATACCCCTCTATCCCTGTCAACCATGTATTCTTCTCTCTCGTCAAGAATACGGTTAAACCCTTGCAAATCTTTCCCTGTATCCATAATATAGACAACAATGGTAATTCGGCGGATGAATTTCAGGTATTCGGGACTTACCTGTTACTATGGCTACATATATTCGAGGTTGACTGTTAAAGGGTGGCGAGCGAGCAGTCCTTTTCATTCGTCCGACGCAAATAAAAAATAGTTCTCCAAACAAGTCAACTTTATTTATATAGGAGCCCACTCCGGAGGCCCCCTTTAGCGGTTTCCGCCAAACTGCTTTTGCCCGCGGAATGCACCATAGACTGCCGCGTGTACTGTGGTTTCCATTTCGCTACCACCTTTTGTCTCCAACCATCGCGCAACTTTCCGTTCCAGATCCGTCAACGACCGTCGATGCATTTTACCTTTATTTCCTAGCCGTCGGATGAGGCCACGCGTACCCATTCCGCTGGGCTTCTCCGCTTTATCGAATGTGCAAGTTGACGGAGCGGGCTTCACGTTGATCGTAGATTTTGCCGGGATAAATTTGTGACCGTTGATCTTCATATCTCGTTGAATACCCCCGTATGTTCTTATCTTCCTCGCATCTTCATAAGGCGGACACGTTGTAAGCCATCGATCTCCATTTCTTCGCTTTACGCCATTGGATCCCATGATAATCATTGCTTACGCACCCCTTATCACACTTTCACACTATTAAATTTAACCAAAGTTCTCAAACAACCATTATTTCTTCTTTACCATGGTCCCTTCGACCCTCTGCTAGGTAGAGGTGTTAACAATGGGGAAATGGTATACCTAAATACTTTCCACATTTACCTTTATGCAATCACCTTTCCGCAATTACTTTTCTGCAAATACCTTTTTGCAATTTACCTTTCCGTAATTACTTTTCCACATTTAACTTTCTGTAATTACCTTTTTGCAATTACCTGTTTGCATATACCTTTCCGCAATTACCTTTCCACAATTGTGGATTGCAGGTATGCATTTCGATTTTTCTCGAAACTGCTTTCGCAATTCCCTTTCCACAAAACCAAGTCAAGTCAATTTGGGAATTGCGGATGTGCCATCCAACTTTTCTGAAATGTTCTTCCGCAAACCCAATGAACCGTCGATCTCTTGCAGCTTGATCTCATCCATTGATCTGTTATCAGTGCAAAACTTTGCAGATGTCTTATCTCCTGTGGAGATTTACTTCTTGAACTCTTTCCCCATCATCGATCTCTTGCAACTTTCATGTCATCCATTGATCAACTATTAGTGCAGAACTACGCTTTAACTTTGTGGATCTCTTATCTCTTTTGGAGATTTACTTCTTGAACTCTCTCCCCATCGTCTATCTCTTGCAACTTTCATGTCATCCATCGATCTACTATTAGTGTGGAACTACACTTTAACTTTGTGGATCTCTTATCTCATGTGCAAATTCAATTCGTGAATTCTTTCGCATCGTCGATCTCTTGCGGCTTTGATCTCATCCGTTGGTCAGCTATCAGTACAGAACTACACTTTAACTTTGTGTATCTCTTATCTCCCATGCAGATTCACTTTGTGAATTCTTTCTCCATCGTTGATTCATCTTTCTCCTTTAATCTGGATCGTCTAATCTATGTCAAAGGAACGAACGCAACCTCTATAGAGCATCGATCTATCCAGACTTGATCTCTTTATCTGGATCTGTCTATAACCTCTATATCTTCATCCTACACTTAGATTGATCAATCAACTCGATCTATATTCACCCGGACTTGATTTCCTTATCTCGATTTGTCTATAACATCTATAGCTTCATTCAGGGTATTGATGCAAGGACTTGATCTCCTCACTCGATCTACACATTATCTTTGTGGATTCATTTGTCTTACATTGAGTTTGCACTGCCATCATGTTTATTGGTTATTCCTTTGTCATTAATGAACTCTTCTGACATCAATGACAAATATTTTCAACATTCTCCCGCTTTGGAATTGATGGAGAAATCTAATCATTCTCCCTCTTTGACAACAATGACAAAGGATATCATGTTAGGTCTTTCTAGTCTCCTTTTTTTTAACTTGACTTGGTACTGACCACTGTGTTATGAGCTGGTTAACATTTTCTTTCTTGCATTAAGTTCTTTGAATGATAACTTGGATGATAAATTCATATACTCCCCCTACCACAGTGTTTCCTTCTATCCCCTTGATGAGTTTTTCGTTACTTCAAACCAATGCGATGACTATCTAGAGAGAAATTTCTATGTGTGAGTAGTGTTGGACTTTTGTGCATTGTTTTGTGCATCAACTTACAAGAGTTCTCATAATGTCATTTTTGTCACTCATCAATTTTTTTTTGTATGTATATCAAGGTAGTTTATGAGCATCTTTGGAAGACATTTGTCCTGCATGGAGACTTTAAAGGCAACCACTGTTGATGGTTGGAACCCATGGATTACACCTTCCACTTTTCAACAGAAATATTTCCAATACACTTTCTATGAAACTCCATCAATTGATATGTGCCTGAATCCCAATTGTTCCCTTCAAAAGTCTGCCAAATCTGCGTTTTCAGTCTTCTCATAGTGAGTCTTCCCATTTGTATTAAGTATTTGCTTATTAATGTTCCCATAAAACATGGATAGATAGTATCTTACTTTTCTTACTAAGTGGTCATATTCAATAGGTAACTCGATCAGTTCTTACAGATGCTCTACGACTGTGATTTTTTAAATCAATCTGTTATTTGAGTTCATTCAGCTAACCTGTATCTTCTTCGGGACCTTCATTAATATGTTCTTAAGACTCTTTCAATATCCTTGTTCAGCCATGAAGATGTCATCATGTTGTCAATGGCTGTCATAGGAGTGTCTTGATTTCCTGTAGATTATCCAGCAACCTACAAACTTATTTGAAGTTTCTGAGTTGGTTTATACAGAGATAACTACTTCGCCGAGCGTGTTGCCACTTGTTGCTGGCAACAACAGATCCCATTTTTACTGGCTAAAATGGCAACCCCATCTATTTACTAATGTAATCATTAAGGTAATACTTTTCCTGTGGGGTCAAATTCATGCCTATTGTAAGTATTATGTTTCGATTTTTAATAAATCATGATCAAAGCCTTGTTTTTTATTTGGGTTTTGCAGATTACGGAAGCAATTTTTTAAATTTATCTTTATTTTGCTTTTCAGCAACCCGCAATGTGGAAAGCGAAATTCCTTTTTTTTAGGTTTTGAAAAGTGTTTGTCCGCAACCCGCAATTGCGGATTGCGGATGTTGAAATTCAGTTTGTTTTCTTGTTTTTGCCTTTCCATAATCCGCAACCTGCAAATGCGATTGCGGATTGCAGAGGTTTTTTTGTTAATAAAATTTGATTTTTTGATTCCACATTTCCATAGCCCGCAATGTGGATTGCGGAAATCAGGAAGTATTTCCATTAATAATTATTTTATTTTCGATTCCGCAGTTCTACAACTCGCAATGCAGATTGCAGAAGGCAAACACTTAATAAAAAAATTGCAAATTTTCCTATCCGCAAACCGCAAATATTTTGCAGATTGCGGAAGCTACCAAATTTATTCATGATTTCAAATATTATCCCACATCACGTATTGCAGATTGCAGAAATCAAAGATCGAAAAAATTGTTACAACTCATCTCCGCATTTCGTTTTCCCGCACGAATTTCAACCTTCGTTTTTCTCGAAATCTACGGTGCAGATTTATTCTGTTGTTAACGCTTCATGTATTTAAATCACTTGAAGTTATGATTTCTTCACCATTTTGACTTGTTATTTTTACTGTGCTTGAGATTTTTACTACGATTTTTTCATTGAGCTCACCAATCCTTTGGTTCCCAAGCTGTCCACGGGCACGTTTTTCAACTCTCAGGGGTTAAATTCTCTTGTTTTTACCGTGGGTAAATTTTAATCATGGTTGCTAAATTTGTTTTAGAATTTACCTCCAAATCTACCAACATGTCCAGAAACACAAGATCCAAAATCGCTCTTAATGAGCAGAACAACAAAGACCCAAACGTCGACATCTTCTCTGACACCAGTGGATGAGTGTCAAAAACCCTCCACCTAAATTGGTCCAGAATTTACCTAATATTTGATAATGATGACTTCTTCTCTATCACCCATGACCAACAAGCCTTTGTCAATATCAACAAATCACAACTCCATTGCATTGCAGCTAGGATTCCATTCATGCCTTAAACGGACCCGGTCATGTGGGTACTTGACCATGCGATCCCTAAGGAATGGTCTTTTGATGACCATGCTCACACCTAGGTGGACTCTTTCCACCCACATGTCTTTACAACAACATATGCTCTCAAACCGTCCCAACAATTCTTGACTGCCCAATTCCTTGATGCAGTCGTGACTCAATTTGATTTTGACGAATTGATAAAATCCTGGATGAACAACCCTGCACAATTCATCTATAAAACAGACAATTCCTATCATATTTCCTGGTTTAGGGGACCTTTTTCCCTGTTAGCAGCCATGCTTTACAAGTTGTACGAGTTTCCCAATTGCACAGTGTTCAAAGCCGAATGGGCTCCTATAGCCCACCATATATTGACAACCAATTAATCAATCAATTGGGCACAAATCCTATTATCTATTTTGAAAGAAGCAATTGAGAAGTACCAAAAGACCCCGTCATCCAGGAAGCCCGCATTCTACTTGTCAGTGTATGTGATGGATGTTTTCTGTGCAACGTCTTCATTCCCGACGATGGGATGGGATTGGACCAAAACTTCACCTTTGGTCCATATTTACAGCTCAACTTTGTGGGAGGATAACTTTGTCCCTCGCATTTATGAAATCTGCGATCACTTCATAGGGTCGATGTACCGAAAAAAATTCAAAGGGGATGCCCCTGCTTTCTCAGAGAGGACTAGGGCATTGATTTCACTGATGGGTGATTGGTATGTAGGGTAATATTTCTCCTATATCCGGGTTTGGGGTAGCAACACAGTGCATTTGCTAACAAGGATAGTACCATACAGAATGGTACTTCAGAAAATTTCATTCCAGACTGTCATTGATGGGGTCTTCCTGAAGCTTGTAGCAGCCAAAAGGAAGTATTGGCCCAAGTTTCCACTAAGTTTGGGAATCCTAACCCTTAAAAATTCCACACAGGCTGCTTTGTTTGGCAAAGAAATTGTTGAAATGAACTTGGGGGAAGCGCCGATTAGGACACATGATCCTAATTCTTTGATGGCCAACCATTTTGTGCAAGAACATATGAAGGTTGCATATGTCCATAAGGAACACCTTGATGATTCAATTTACAAGGGAGCAATTAATTTCTCAGAGGTAGTGAGCAGGATTCCCACACTTGAGGAGAAAACATTTATCTTCCAATACCAAAAAGACCTGAAGACCAGGGTGTTATAGTTTAGGTAGCTCCAACTTACTATGGAGGAAAATGTGCAGAAGCATAATGCTGAAAAGGAAGCGAAACAGTCATTGGCTAGCTCTTCCTCTGCTCCTGCTGAGAAATCAAAAGATAAAGGTAAATCTATTGTTGATGAACCTATAAGAACACAACCTTCCTTAGCACTTGAGGCCTTACAGATATCAGTTGAGCTCATAAAGGGTTTGGAAAAGATCACTCCAAAAATGAAGGCAGAGGCAGCAATGACTGAGCCATAGCCCAAGAGGCAAAAATTTCAAGAGGCCCCTCCACATGCACAAACACAAGAGGCAACAGTTGCTGACCCAAATCCTATGCCACAACAAGTTCAAAGGGTAGAAGGACCAGTTCCACTAGAACATCATGTTCCATAGGAGCAACAAGTTCTGTAGGTCCAACCAATCCAATAGGTTAATCCTCTGCCCTAGGCAAACACTGAAATACAATATATTAATAGTGACCTTGAAGAGGAGATATTTCCTTTCACATTTACATGTCGTGTCACTGTGCCTAGCAATTTTCCATCAGCTGTTACCACCACTCAGCCAACAGGGGGTCTTTCTTAGACTAATTTTCCCAAACATACATTTTCTCAAATTGATTTATCCCGGATTCTTTCTGCTACAAATGGTACAGGTTCAGTATCATCAGCACCCATCCCTATTTCTACCCCTTTTCCCACTTTACCTATTCTTTTAGCACCACTTGATCTGACTTCCAACTTCCCCCAAATTAATTCTTTAGTTTGACAACCTAACAGCTCCTCTGTTCCCATAACTTCCTCTCCTCAACCCATTACATCTATCCCTACATCCATTTATTTAACCCCTACCTCTATTATTTCAACATCTTCCACTATCATCCCTTCCATCAGTATGCAGATCCCTGTATCTGAAACCCCCTAACATGCACCAATAGTCACTATCCCTGAGAGGACCCTCTCCACAACTAAAGATATGGTTGACTTTGGGGAAGATGCTATTGTCTCCTTGGGACAATATTTTTGCAGCAGGAAAGACAAGGTTGTGGTGAGGAAATGATCTAAGGGTCAAGGGAAGGAACCTTAAGCAGGGGTTAGTCCCAAATCAGATCATCTAGAAAAGGGAATCCTTGGATGTCAAACAAGATGCCCTAGAAACTACAGTTGCTATGGGAGCTTTTGTTGGGGCAAATTATGATTCAATTTCCCAACTGAATAAAGAGCTGGAAGAAAAGGAAAAATAATTACAGAGGTCCAAACAGGACCAAGAACAAGCTGTGCACAACATCAACAGGAGCTGCAAGTCCCGAGGGATGAATATGAGGAGAAACTCAAACAAATCAAAGAGTATAATGACCTTCTCAAGCAACAGCTTCAAGAGGCAAAAGGTTTGAATGATAAACATGACTAGAAGATAGCCACCCTTGAGCAGCAGTTGAAGGATTTCCAGCTTACATTTGCCACTTCTTCATTTTCCAAGTTTACCGAAGAGTAATTCAAACAACTGGCTTGCAGGATCCATGATGATTTTTACCAAGGAATGGTCAGTTTGTTTGAAGGGTTTAATGAAATACATGAATTAAATAATGCATTTGAGCACCAGTCCGACATTCTTCACAATCACAATAAAAGAAGAAATGAAGCGACAAGGGCTTTTGATAACTTGGTCGACTGGAAAAAGTATATAAAAGACAGACTTGAGGATTTTCCAATTTTTGACAAGCTTAAGCTCAAGAGGATCCAGGTGTCAATTAAGGCATGGCAAAATGTTTGTGACATGGTTGAGTCCATTATCAAGGATGGACAGGTGGCTTATAAGAGGAAATGGTTTGCTTTAGTAAACCTGCTTGTTTTTTTTGATCTTCCATTGTTGGATCTGATTGATGAGGCCTTGCCTCCGAAGCTACAGTTGGAGCAGATTGAAAGCGACTTCACTAAAACCAGGGAGCGAATCCAGGACATCAACCATCTTCACTTGGACCATATCAAGGAATGCATTGAGGCTCCACTCACCTCACTGATGAGGATTGGCCTTTTCCTCCGAGAAGGGGAAAAGACCAAGAAGAAAGAGATCGCATCCCTGATTTGCAAAGATGAGTTGCATTTGGAACATGCCCAATATCGGGACATCCAGGATTTATTGGATGCATTTTCCAAGTGGCAGTCTGCCCTTGGCAAATCCTACTTTTGAATATTTTGTAATCCCATTTCTTTGGAAGATTTTTCTCTTTTTGTATATTTTGTAATGATTATTTAAAGGAAGGGTTTTCCCAAGAGAAAGGGCTTACGGGATTAAGTCTAGGAGAACCATAGGAGAAGGGACAACCAAAGGCATACATAGGATGCCCTGTAATACTTGGCAAGATTGTAATTTTTTGCAATTTTAATAAAGAGTTACAGTTTCCTATCTTATGTTTTATGGTTATTCATCACATTTCTTTCATGATTTTTAGTCATTTTCTTATCTATTTGACAGATTGTTCACGGATTGCTCATTTTATCAAACATTCTAATTTATGTATTGATGTCTCATTACAAATTTAACATGTCACACATGTAGTGAATAAATGTTTTTATTTAATTCAAATGTTATTTGCTGCAACTATTGAACAACCATTTATGCCCAGTACTAATTTTTCAATCGGTATTGCTGGAGAGAACAATTCCGTAGATATAATCCCTTGAATAAAACATTGCACTTTTTATTGTTTAGTTTTATTTGAATTTGATCAAAAGAAATAAGCCTGATATGTATGTTTACATGTTGGGCAATTATTCCTTTGACATCATCAATATACCACAATTGTTCTACTTTTAAAATATCTTTCACAATCATTGTCTTAGTTTCCTTAGAAAGTTTAGTCCAGTTTCCAATTACTTCAAACCTTTATCACACATTCCTTGTAAGAAGAACATATCTATTCGATCTAAAAACCCTTGTGCCAATGGAGGCCTTGTATCCATAGGATTTAGTCACCCCAAACGACTGATCAAAGATAGAATCATCTCTACATGGATCGATTTGAATCCTTTATGATTGGACTATTCCCTTGTCTTGATTGCCTATAAATTATCCAACAACCTACAAACCCAAGCCATCAACATAGTGTCACATCAAGTCTAATCCCCATTCATTGCTTTCTTATATGCTTAATCCCATATTCAGATTCAAATATAGTTCACTGAAATTTCTTAGTCTTAAAGGTAATCTGTTTTCATAATCCTCGGATGTAGTTAGCTCTCATGATCATCACATATCTTCCCTTCATCACAATTTTGCTTCTGTCTTTCTTAGACTTAAAATATTAAGTTTTCTCCACTTGTCATAAAGTATCATTCTTTTTGTGACAGTTTATAATCATCAGTTTTATTGTTGGTATTTTTCAGCCAACTTTTAGTTTCCTTCCATACCGGATTTCTTTGTATCAGATAACTTGTTCTTCTTTTAATGAGTCTTTAATGCCATAAAAATAACTTTTGTTATCTTAGTTACAGACTTCACGGTCTTCATGAATCACGCATTTTAATACTTTCATGTTGCTTCACTTTGTCACATGGATGGTCTCTAGCAAACTCTTCAATTTGTCACTTCTACACTTCTTCTTGTCTGTGAGGAAGATAGCTTTTACCAATTATTTCTTATGACTCTTCTTATTCTTGTTTTGATGGCAACCCTAAGACATTCCTTTCTTCTTACGAACTGATATTTTTCAAGTACCAATTGTAATTTTTGATATTAACTCCCCCTGAGTATATAATGCCTTCCAATGCTAATTTCAGGGTTCTCTTCTAGGTCATGAGAAACCCCTTTAGAAAATGTATATATCATTATCATCTTTATCTCAAGAGGGTAATACAACATATATTATCTTAACCTTGCACCTTCAATCTCTTGTACTTGGTGTTATCGATGCCATCATGATGCAGTAGCATCCTGCTATCCATCCAAGTCTAAATCTAATGTTTGGATAAGACCTAAAAGGGTTCTTCATTTTCTGAGTAAATAATTATTTGAATAAAATATTGTAAATAAACATATGTTTTATGTGGTTCTAGATGGATAGAGAATCACTAGGTGAGTCATTGAGTCATGTAACAAAGCCCACAACTGATGGTAGCATTTGACGAAGCATTTGATGGTTGTTTGGCGAGTCATAAGATATGATTAAGAGTTTGTTAGATTGTTGAGTGTATTGAGGATCTAAACCAGAATTGGTTCATGAATCTTGTTGATTATATATTCTGTAAGCCTTCAAGGTAAGAGATATAGACAACCAATGTAAATCTGGCTAAGAGGAAGCAACCAAATATTGTAAATCTGGCTAAGGCGTGGCCAGATCAAGGAGGAATTAGGCTGAGGATAGCTAGTTCTGTTTATACCAGACCTAGGAAGATCAGAATGTTGGTTCTGAACTAAAATATGAATATATAGTTTTTTTTTACTATTTGACTTGGTTACGTTATTTCATGGTTCAAGGATTGTTGGCATTTCACAAGACAATGATATAACTCTTACTGCTAAATTCAGAATATTCCAAACATTAATTGTAATACCTATCTTATGAAAAACTACATTATCTATATGAGAACATTTTCAGGAATCTTATTCTGATTAGTAAATGCATTTTTCTCTTTTGTAATATAATCTTCTTTGCATGAGATATATTTTTGTTAATATTAAAATTAAACAAAATTTTATTATCTTAACCTTAGCTTTCACTTTCAATATTTTTACCCTCTCAACGTTCCTTTGCACCTCCCAATGCAAATGCTAGTTGCACCGAGAGGCGCTCTACAGCCCAGTTTGGGGGATATCTTGTAACGTGATTTAACGTTGTAACGTTACATAAGTTTTGTCGAGTATAAAATTGAAATTAAAAAAAGTTATAAAAGTAATAATATAAGAAATACTTATTAATTACATTGAAGAAGTTAGAGAAGAGAAGAAAAATCTATGACAAAAAAAAGAGAGAGAGAAAAACAATTTGTGAATAGGAAATCTATTTTAAACTTTAAATTTTAATTTGAAGTAGTTCCTCCCCTCTAATTTCAAATTCAGATATAAATGATGCAACAGAAGATTGGCTAATACAGAGCTGGAAATTCAGACTCCCCAGCTCTATTCAAATATATCCTTAGCCCCACCTCCAACGCAGCCATAACTTTGCAAGCTAAATCTTAGGATTTCAGCTCAATCACACAAGAAAGAATGTTGCAAGAGAACTTCAAGGATTTCAGAAGATTAAGTCTCAAAAGAAAGGCCCATATCCCCATCTCTACTTGGCCCAGATTTTGTTCTACAACTTCAATATTCTCCGATGACCCTCTATTAGTTCATGGAACTTATTGCGTGTTAATTAATCTTAGAACTAAGTTCATAGAACCTTATGATATGATGAATCTCAGAGCTTCTTACCTTAAGATTTCACGATGGGCTGCACAAATGCCCACCACTCCAACTTTGATTCCTTAACCATTTCTTATAGAGCAGATGCAAATATTTTAGACGAGAATCTTGAATAGGGTTTGAGCATCTTGAGCTAATGTTTATTTCTGTATCCGATCAGCAAATCTCCAATAAGTAATTAGACCTATTTTTTATGAATCCGCAGCAAATAACCTTAAGCAAATGTGATGAGCAAAGCAAATTTGTTTCAGATTTATTTTTATTCCTCCAAGTAAATCTATTTACTTCATTCACCTTTGAATGTAGGCAATGCCATCTCTTGTGAAAGTACAGGACGAGTTTAACACGGGACAATTTTCATTTTCTCATATACTCTAGCACCAAATGTTCCTAGTCATATTAAGGAACTAAGGACTAGAATTTGAAATTTCACGAGCTAAATATAAAATTTCAAAACCTTGACTTTTTTAACAAGCCAACTAGGTGGTCAAGCAAGCCACTAAGTAAACAAGATGGAGACTTTGAGGTCTTGATTGGAAAGGATACCTATCGTTATTAGCAATCCTCAATTTCATCATTTATATATGAATCTAGAGCATATATACATACATATAATAATAAAATTTGGAGCATATGATAAGATGGAACATTTATTTCAACATATAATTATTATAATAATTATAACATATAATTATGTAATAATTATATTATAATAATTATAACATATAATTATGTGATACCATTATTAGCATTCCTCAATTTCAGCATTTATATTAATCTGGAGCATATATACATATATATAATAATAAAATTTGGAGCATATGATAAGATGGAACATTTATTTCAACATATAATTATATATTATAATAATTATGTCATAATTGAGTAGATATTATGTTGTAAAGTTTGTTATTAACAAAATAATAAGAAATAAATTTTTTAATTATTTGTCAAACTAAATGTTGGTTATAAAAGCAACGCAATATAACAAAATAATAAAAAATAAAAATTTGAATTATTTGCAAAAAAAATGTTGGAAAGCTTCCTAAACAACCCATGGTTTTATCGCACAAAATAAAAAAACAATAGAAAATATTATATGTGTGCCATAAATAATATTAAATATTAATAATAAAAATATTATATGTGGACCTTGAATAAAAAGATGTGCCTTTTGGTTTGAATCAAATCAATAGTTTTTTGAGTCTTAATAAAAAGATGTGCCTTTTGGTTTGAATCAAATCAATAGTTTTTTGAGTGAAATACTTAAGAAGAGGTTTGCACCTCGAGAGATTTGATTCCTCTCGGCGCTTGATAGAGCCTAGGATTTGGATCTATGCTGGTTTAATTTATTTTTTGTGCCAAGAGGCGCTCTCCAGCCAATATTGGGAAGATGTTGTCACGTTTGTACGCGACACTTTAATAAAATAATAATAAATTTTATACCCAACATGTCGGCCTACACAAAATTAAAATTAAAAGTCATGTCGTTTCCATTCTAAATATCTTATCCTTTGCATAAATAAAAGAAAGAATATTGATATGAAATAAATAAATAATAATATTGATATGAAATAAATAAATAATTATTTATTATCTAACTATTCATGCAAATTACTTGCCCAACTACTAGTGCAAATGGGGGAGATGTTGTCACGTTTGTATTTGACGCTTTAATAAAATAATAATAAATTTTATACCAACATGTCGGCCTACACAAATCTCTTATCATTTTTATAAATAAAACAAAGGATATTGATATGAAATAAATAAATAAATAAGACAATAAATAAAAATTTGTTGCCCAACTACTCATGCAAATTACTTGCCCAACTACTAGTGCAAATGGTTTTCTCTTTTATTGCGCTGAGAGGCGCTTTCTAGCCCACTATGGGGGAGATGTTGTCACGTTTGTATGTGACGCTTTATTAAAATAATAATAAATTTCATACCCAACATGTCGGCCTACATAAATCTCTTATCCTTTGTATAAACCAACATAGATCCAAATCCTAAGCTCTATCAAGCGTCGAGAGGGATCAATATCTAGAGGTACAAACCTCTTTTGCCAACTTTTTTTTCGTACCTTATGAGAGGTTTATTTATGTATTTCCTTTTTTATTTATTTATTAATATATGTGTCTTTGGATGAAAATATAAAATATGCTTTAATGAAGATTTGACTTTGGTTTATATATTTTCAACACCCAAGGCACATGGTTTCTCACAAACCACCATAAATTAAACCTTGTTTAAAAGAGAAAAACATTTGTACTAATAGTTCATATCAATATCTTTTGTTTTATTTATACAAAGGATAAGAGATTTGTGTAGGCCTACATGTTGTGTATAAAATTTATTATTATTTTATTATAGCGTCACGTACAAACGTGACAACATCTCCCCCATACTGGGCTGGAAAGCGCCTCTCGGTGCAATAAAACAAATGATATTGATATGAACTACTAGTGCAAATGCGTTTCTCTTTTAAACAAGGTTTAATTTATGGTGGTTTGGGAGAAACAATGTGCCTTGGGTGTTGAAAATATATAAACCCAAAGTCAAAACCTCATGAAAGCATACTTTATATTTTCATCCAAAGACACATATATTAATAAATAAATAAAAAAGGAAATACATAAATATAAAAAAGCCAATAAATAAACCTCTCATAAGGTATGGAAAAAAAGTTGGCAAAAGAGGTTTGCACCTCTAAAGATTGATCCCTCTCGATGCTTGATAGAGCCTAGGATTTGGATCTAGGCTGGTTGTGTCGAGAGGCGCTCTCCAGCCCAATATTTGGGAGATGTTGTCACGTTTGTACGTGACACTTTAATAAAATAATAATAAATTTTATATCCAACATGTCGACTTACACAAAATTAAAATTAAAAGTCATGTCGTTTCCATTTTAAATCTCTTATCCTTTGTATAAATAAAACAAAGAACATTGATATGAAATAAATAAATAAAATAGGCAATAAATAAATAAATAAAAATTTATTGCCTAACTACTGATGCAAATGCTTTTCTCGTGCAAATTACTTGCTTAACTACCAGGGCAAATGCTTCTATCTTTTAAACAAAGTTTACTTGATGGTGGTTGCCTTGGGTGTTGAAAATATATAAATATTTGATTATACCATTAGTTTAATTGATGGTGGTTTGCGAGAAACCATGAGTTGCCTTGAGTGTTGAAAATATATAAATATTTGGAGTAAGCTATCTACCCGACCATTTGCACTTGGGCCCACCTGATGCTGTCAAGTAAATAGCTTACTCCGTTACCTTCTGTAAGACCGAGACTTACTTACTGATATTTACGACTTACTTACCGGTATTTACACTTTCATACACTTAGAAATTTCTACACATAATTAAATTGCTTATACAGTGATTGCATAATGTTCAAGGGGTACTTATCAAAGATCTCATCTACCGGACTCTGCTACCACACTATTGAAGGCCGGATGCATTCTAGCCAAAGGAATTGAACACACATATGGCTATGCATCTATGCTGTAAGCAAAAATTTAAACAATCTGAATTTGAAAATGAGAAAACCATAAAACATTGATCCGAATCTGAAAATTAGAAACCATTAAGCAATCTAAATCTGAAAATGTAAAAGAAAATACTCCCAGATTCGAACATGTGAGGGTTAGTTTTCAAGTTAAGTGTACACAATCCGCATCTGAAAATGCGAATCCATTATACAATCTAAATCTAAAAATGTGAAAGAAAAAGAAAATAACCATCTTTAACAATGGACGACAAGATTAGAACCTGCGCTGGCGAAGCCCACATGATTTCTAGTCATGCCTGATAACCACTTCGACACGCCATGCCCGATAACCATAAGCGGGTATAGAAATTTCAAGTCGTAAATATCGATAAATCTTAAATATCAGTAAGTCTTAGTCTTACCGAAGGGTTATGGAGTAAGCTATTTACTAGACGGCATCAAGTGGACCCCGGTGCAAATGGTCGGGTAGATAGCTTACTTCTAAATATTTGATTATACCAATAGTTTAATTGATGGTGATTTGTGAGAAACCATGGGTTACCTTAGGTGTTGAAAATATTTAAACGCAAAGTCAAATCCTTATTAAAAATATATTTTATATTTTCACCAAAAAACACATATATTAAAAAAAAAAAAAAACCAGTACATTAATATTATATAACACAAAATCTAAGTTACACACTAATAATTTTTTTTCAAGAAAGAAAAAACCATCATTTTATATTAATCAAAATTTCAATAGGTAAAATAACCTTAAAAATACCTTTCCATCTAAAACTATATCCAATGAACTTCTCACACCAAGTTAAAAGCTATCCTCCCAACGAGGGTTGGAATTTCAAATGGCTGACACTCGTCAAAATTGCCGGTAACAATCAAAATATGAAACGTTTTCAGATTTTGACTGTCTCCATAAAATCTTAGCTGTATTTGAAGGGTAAATTGACCCATGACGACATTTACCGGTCAAATTCCATCCTTGCGAGTCCCAACTTTCCAAACCTCGGAAAATGTATTTTTCACACCAATCATGTTATAATGATGTTTGAATATAAGACAAGTAATTTTTGGACCATGCAAATAATATTGTGTCAAAGAAATATCGACACCTGTCTTCTCAATGGAGCAGAAATAGCAAACTGAAATTTGAGTACGGTAAGTGACCTGACAAAGGACTATAAATTTGTTGCCAACAAGAGATCGTGAGAGTTGTTGAGCTCGAATGGTGGTATTTATTCTTCAGAAGGAATAGCATAGGTTTTTTTTAACACAGAAGCACCACATATATTTGTAATTCGGTTTTTTTAACACAGAAGCACCACATATATGAGTAATTCATATTCCAGCCTAGGCCTAAACGTCTGGAGAACAACGAGATCCCACTCAGGAACGCCTAACCTATAGTCTAAATCGGTGATTCATATTCAGCCCATATCAGGAATAGCATATACCAGTAATTCAGATTCCAGCCTAGGGCCGAAACATCTGGAGAACAACGAGATCCCACTCAGTGACGCCTACCCTTCCATCCTTCCTGTGAATAGCAGCAGCACCGTTGCGAGAGAGGTGGAGGTGGAATGGAGGGCACGAGTAAGAGATTCCAAGGGAAGGTGGCGGTGGTGACCGCTTCAACGCAGGGTATAGGGTTCGCCATTGCAGAGCGCCTTGGCCTCGAAGGTGCATCTGTCGTCGTCTCATCACGCAAACAGGTTAGTTGCTTCAATTTTTGTAACCTTTCACAAAACGATATTCTAGTTCTCCCTCACTCCCTCATCCATTATCATTAATACTCGTCTCTTTAATCAAGACAATTGAATGGATCTACCTGCCTGTGTGACCTCCGAATAACAATACTTTCTGGTTTTTCAATTAGAAAAACGTAGAGGAAGCAGTGGAAAAGCTGAGAGCCAAAGGGATTGATGTTCTGGGAGTGGCCTGCCATGTTTCCAGTCGCGAACAGAGAAGGGATCTCATCCAAAAGACTGTAAATGTAAGTGCAAGCCTTAATGGTATGTAGTTCTTTCGTGGGATTGAATTTACATATAAGGTCATCTGTTTTCATGAACATGATTGATCGTGTAGTCTTCTAGGGTTGAGGGTAATTGATCAGCACTTGCCCATTGACGGTCGCGAAGTCATGATCGTCTATTTCTGCCATGAATTCTCTACCGTAAGTTTTCAATTCATGGCAATTACCCTCATAAGTCAAACTGTATGCTCACCATCAATCGGTTTCAAGCTATTTTCTTTCCAAATGGCTATTTCCACATGATTTTTAAAAAAAATCCCCAGGTTTCCCAATTACAATATTTTTTGATTTAATTCTCTATTTTTGGCGGTGGAATCCGATCAAACTATTTGCTAAGAAAACAAGGAAATAAATCATGATTACATTAGTTACACTTGTTCGTCAAGGAATGCAACCAAATTTGATAACTCTAACCTAACCTAATGAAGGATGGCCAATACATAAAAGTTGAAACACAATAACTTTGAAGCTGAAGAGAAACCCCACACACATCTTAGAAAGAAGAACAAGATAGTAGACAAGTGACCTGTTTTTGGCTAAGACTAGATTAGATCCATCCTAACTCTGGATCTATCAAGCACCGGGAGAGCGCAACAAGAAACCAATGTGTGAATCTCTGTAATGCTTAAAAGATCCAAAGTTAAGATGGATCTAAGCTGATTTATATATTAAAAGATTCAAAGTCAAGATGAATCTAAGCTGGTTTAAATATGTAAGATCTAAATCAATGCTTTGTATTTTTTAAAATCGTTTTTTTACATCATAGATTTTAATCATTTTCCAGTTTGATTTATATCTGTCATACATAGGCATTACACATCTCATTCATACTGGGCTGGAGAATGCACTTTGCTTCTCTTGGTGCAACAAATATGCACCCAAGATCTCTTGTAATTGGCTACTATCATCAAAGTTATCTTAGCCAAGGTTTTAATCATTACAAGGTAGACATACTCAAACACATTGATACAACATCCATTTCTAAGGAGAACATAGACATTTGGGTGAGATAGTTATTGGCACAGTTGCATGTGTTCTTCTTAAGCTCTAAATCTCCTGTAATTGTCACACTTGCATCTTGATGACCTCCTTTACAATGTAAGTATACTGCATTGTTTCACTTTCACCCATACGTAAAGAGTTAGCTAGAATGTTAAAGAGGTAAGTAAAGTATTAGGTTTCTTCCATACTAAAAGGGTCCTTTCATGTCGTGGAAGCATGTTTGAGATACTGCTATTACTTTTGGGGCTTGACAGTGAATTTGGAAGGGCTACTCGGCACAATATTCTTTAATAATCTCAAAAAAGTTCCAGAGGAATACATCATGACCGGATGATTCCTCATTCTTAAGTTGAGTGCCATGTTGAACTTGAGAAGTGTGACAGTGTGTTATAGAGAGCATCTCTGTATTATCTTTAAAGAGTACTGTATCCAGATTCCAAAGTAACATGACTCAGATTCAACAACTCAACAAACCCAAAAGGGAGAGTCAACATATCAACTCGGCAAAACTTGACTATGATTCGACTTACTTAGGAAACCAGGGAACATAAACTACAATGTCATGGAACCTGTTACTCTGCACCTGTACCCAGCGCACCTTCAAGTGTACCCCAGGGAGAGAGGATCAATTTTTTGAATTTTCGACCAGGAGGGGTGTTATCGAGCAATTGTGGTCATGGCTGGGCCCTTTGGTCATCCTTTAGGGGTACTATGGATTAATGGCATTGCTGGCTGCCCTTTATTGGGGTTTTTAACCTCGGGGTTGGTGTCCGGGGCTCCTAAGGGTTGACCACTGGGTCACATGGCTCCATATCCTGTTTATGTGCTCCGGTGGCCTCTGTTTCAACTACGAGACATCTGTCTCCCTTTATAGCCACTTTGGACACCCTCCTGGCCCTTCAATTAGTGGGTTTCTGCTCTCCCTGACCTTATTTCCTCAGAGAAAAGGCGCCTTCCATGCTAGGCCTTTTCATGCTTTGAGAAGGGTGTTGAGGGATTTTACAACATTCTAGGGGTTAGATGGGATATAACGCCCTCCCTTCTGCTCACTCCTGCCTTTCGTTCGAAGTGATTCGCTTATTTGAGCATGTTTTGGCGCTTGGGGTTACAAATACCGCTGGTAGCCTACCTTAATCCTACCTTAGGCTATATTTTATTATTATTTTCTTTTAATATTCAGTTGACATTTTATAATTTCAAGTTGACTTATTTTAAGGCATGTAGGCCTCGATATTTTGTAAAAAGTGAGTGTGAGATCTTATAAATAGATCTCTTCACTTTCATTTTAAAAGCATAACTTATGGGATAAAACATTATGTTGCTTTTTAACCTTTCTTAGGGCTCTTGGATTGATGCGCACCTCTTGAGGAGACTTCTTTTTATGGTTTAGTGGCAATCTCTTGAAGTATCTTGGTTCTTGTTCTTTGCTAAGGTGATGCTAGAATTGTTAGCTTAACACATGCACAAGGACGTATCTATACTCTTGTCTTGATTTCTCTTTGTTAAATGTTGATGGATGATGTTTGTTTATGGTTGAATGGCAGCCATTAGTGCTGCATTTTGTCTAAACTAGGTCATTTTCAGCCTTTTGTCACCATTTATTGTGAAGGATGTCCTCTAGAAGGAGTCCTTAGAAGCTTGGGGCTTAGGTCTTTGAGTTTTTCCCTAGCTAGGCTTCCTTTAACGAGCCTTTGTGGCTGTTGGAGAAGGCCCTAGCTTGCCAAAATTAGGAAAGACCTCTCAAGAAGAAGGCTGGTCACCTTCCTTGATGCCCTAGGGTTAAGGTAAAACCTCATACAATTTTCCTTCAAATCTCTTGCATTTGCATCTGTAAATTTGCATTTTCATGGTAGAATTAAGTCTGAAAGTTTATGTAAAAAACATAGAAAATAATTTTTTTTTTCTTTTTCTTTTTTTTGGCCTTCCTAAAATGTCGGTCCTCTCTCCTACAATTTCACCCTGCCTTCCTTGTCCCTAAAATCCCTAGGGCGAAATTTTAGGAAGCTTTAAAAACCTAAAAACAGTAAAAGAGAAAAAAAAACCCTAAAAAAATTATAAAAAAATCAAAAAATATTTTTCATGAGTTTTTGACCTTCCTAGATTTTCGTACCCCCCTCTTACAAATTCGGCTTGCCCTTTTTGTCCCTAAAAACCCTAAGGAGAAATTATAGGAACCCTAAAAATTCCAAAAAACCTAAAATCTGCCCTAAATTCCTAAAAATCAGACATAAGAAAGGGGACCTAAACTGCCCTCTCCTCTCCAAAACCCTCAGCGTGCTTCTTAACTCACTGCTACTATGTGGCAACCCTCCTTTCTCATTACAACAGTCCTCATTTACAACTGCAAACACAATAAATATATCATTGGTTAGTGGTTAGACAAGTCCTAAATAATACATACACTGCTGTTTGAACTTTTTTGTGCAAACACTTGTTATATTTATACATGGACTGCCTTATTGCCAAAGGAATTGCAAGGTCACTGATATGCACTTGTTATTGTATCTCTATTTATTATTGGCTGCCTTACTATTTGTTTACCAAACATATTGTTGTGATTGGGAAAATGGATATATACAGACATTGACTGCATTCTTACTTTGTTTCTTGGCTGCCCTGCTGCTGCATACATAAAGTAGTTAGTGTACTTGAAATGTTTGAAATCAATATATGAATATATCCTTAAATGGTTAATGATTACTGCTTTCCGAACAATTGATACAAGTACTATTGTAAGAAGCATTTACATTCTTGTCCTTCATTGATGATGAATGAGTCCACCTAAATGCTATTGGTCAAACTTGCAATTTAATGCTTCTACCCTTTCCATTGGTTACACTTGTAATGAATGGCATTTGGAATTACTGAAGTTGGTATGCTAGTTGTACTCGTAAAGTAGTGCTTGTATGTATAGCGTGTCCTCTTCATTCCTTGGGTTGGCTCCGTTAAGGCACTGATCACTAACCCTTCACAAAAGAAGTTATTATTTGGTGTTTGAGTGTCCTTACTGACTTGCAATTAGGGCTCTCCCCTAGTAGGTTCTGACTTCCAAAGAAGTTTGGAGAAGTGGCTAAGGTGACAGTGGTCACTTCCTCCTTCATATGCTTATTGGTGACTAGCCCTGCTAGTTCATCCGGGAATAGAACTAGTGTTGCAGGAACCGGACCAGAACCGGAAAAACCAGCCAGTCAGCCTGAGTCTGGCAGTTTTCCGGTCCGAACCGGCCTCCCAAATTGTTTTGGGCCTGTTCGATACCGAACCGGTTTTCCCATAAAATTGACCGGTCTGTACGGTGGCCCCAAAATCAATTTTTTTAATTTTCTTTTAAATTTAGCAGTTGGCCAAGGTCTGTTCCACCCTACCAAGATTGTCGAGGTCTGGTTGGAGGTTGTTGAGGTTTGATTAGTGGGTATCGAGGTTAGATCCAAGCTCATAGAAGGCTTCCATGGATAGTTCCAACCCTAGCAGAGGGTGCTGAAGATTAGAAGGTTGTCATAAATTGTTCTAACCCTGGTTGAGGTTGCCAAGGGTCCATTCTAGTCCTAACAGCGCTATCAAGAATTACTAAAGCCCTAATTAGGGATGCCTTGGAAACATAGATTTGTTTAAGACCTCTCATGGTTGGGTTTGTACCCACTTCCACAACAACAGGATGTGGGAGTTGATGTTGGACAGGTGCCTTTTCGACCAGGGGAGTCAAGTCAGGTGGCCCAAGCCTAGGCACCCCATATTGAAGATCAGGATGTAGATGATGGCTCAAAGTTTGAGTCTGAGGCCTCTGAGCATGAGGATTCAGACGATTCTGATGATTAGATTGTTTAGTCTTTGACTCTAGTCTTTTCTATAGGCCATTTAGAGCCTTTTTTGTTGATGTATTTTGATTCAGACATGGATTGCACTTGATGTTAAGTGCTATTTGGGTTCTATGAACTCTTATTTGCTATATACATGAGAAACTTTGCATATTTTGTGTATAATGGTTTGAATTCACATGGATGCACATGAATATTTTAAACAAATTAAAAAATTGAGTATTTTAGCTATTTTTGGTGGACCGGTTTTATGATCCGGTTTTCTTCCCGGTTTTTGTCCAGTTCCGATTCTTAGGGTCGGCTGGTTCGTCCACAGGTTCAGTTTTTGTAACCTTGAACATAACCTAAGCTCATTAAACTCAACAACAAATCAACAAACTTTGCAATAACTCTATGCTTGACCAAAACTCGTTGAGTCTTCCTGAAAATTGTTGCCCAGCTCACCAAGCCAGCAAGCCAAGCCGACTCATGGAGTGCCTACCATACTTGTCAAGTTATGTTACTATGACTGCATTCCAACATTGAATCATAAATTGGATCCAACCCTCCTTGTGACAAATAAATTCAAAAAAGTATTGGATATTGAAATGGTCCCCACTTTGGTTGGGGGTAAGTTTGATTATTATGCCATTAATTTTGGCATTGACAATAATTTATGAAAGTCTTCTTGACACATTTTAAGACAATTTCTCCAGTAATCTCTTAATGTTTATAAATTTCTTCAGGAAGATCATCATCACCAGGAGATTTCTTATTCTTAAGAGTCACAAGCGTTATCTTGAACTTGACAAGATTGAAAAGGCATGTTGGAAAGAGTAGTATCACTAGCACTAACTTCAAAGGTACTATATCCCAACATTTAGTAAGACAATGGAGTTGTTCCTCATTTTTACAGGAAAGAGATTCAAGAGTCCTGGATGCTGAAAAATGCCTGGTTTAGCCTGGGAGTAAGTTTGATAATCTCCCATCAGTTTTGCACCTAACAAAGATTTATAATGGGCTCCCTGATATGCATTTTAAACTAATCCTTTACAACAAACTCCCAAGAAGGCCATTACGGCTCAGATTTTCTAAAAGATTCTGTAAATTTCTAAAAGGATGGCCATCACGAGTCATAACTAACTGGTTTTTCATCCTTAGGATTTAATTCTTGTCTTGAGCTTCAGGAGCGTCAAGTGTCTCAAAAAGAGCAATGCTAGCACTCACTTTAACTGTATTCTAACATCGAGTCATACATTGGAGTCACTTCTCATTATGACACATTCAAAAGTTCAAGAATAATGCTAAAAAATTATCCTTCTTACCTCATTTGTCATTAGGGCCTTGTTACCATCCATATCCGTGATCTCACGTAAATGAGAAGAAGCTTTCTTTTGCTTTAACTTCAACACGTTGAAAACATATTTGGAGGGAGCATCACCATCCATAAGTAAATGGTACTTGTACCAAGTACTTTTTACCTTCAAGGATGAATATTGATGATTCAACTGTCAAGAAATATACACTATTTCTTGGAGGTTTTTGTTAAAATGATTTTAGTTCAGAGCTACGTGGATTAGTCCTTAACTAACTACCTGCACTTAACCCTCTTAAAGCTGGCCTGACTTGCTCATAACTTTTTGGTCTGTTAATTGTTCAGGTAATAACTAATTTCCACCATCATGCTAAGGAAGCGGTCCTCTAAAAGACATCAACCCTTTTCAAGCCAATTCTTGAGTTTGGCAGGCCTCAATTAAGGAGTAATATATCCAATCTACTTTGGCAGGCCCACATCTAGGCTGAGCCGCTGATATGGAAAAATCAGTAGGTTGGCTTAGAAGGATACCCAATCACAGTTGACATGTTTAAATACCCCATGTTTCTCCTTTTATAATTTGTTCTCACCATTATGCATCAATAGCTCCAATACCACTCTTAGAGGGCCGACTTTCCTCACACTTGCAAGACATGGGCATTTAGGTTTTTAACAATTACACATACTTATATATGCATGTAGGTGAACATACAGTGCAACTGCAACCATTCTCGCTCAACTAGGGGCTGCGTTCCTATCAAGTAATGTATTGTTCTCTGCTGTTATAGGTGTGAGGATAGTTGGTCCTCTTACACAAATTGAGCTTAAAGAGCAAATGTTTTTGGGGGTTTCAAATATCCAAGAAGCTGAATGAAATATAAGAAGAACATGTTCTGATAAAACAGCAGGAGAATGAACTTCCAGGTATTTTGGCATGGCTTGAAGATTATCTGACAATGTCAGGTTCCATTCCAAGTGCACTAAATTCTATCTATGCCACAGTATCTGTTATCCCTAGTAAAGGGCTCTGCCAGGATTCAACTGAAAAATAAATCTGAAGCAAATTCAGTGAAGTTCTCAATGAAGCCAAGCACTTTATAAAAGTAGGACAAAAGAGATTACTCTCCTTCTTGTTCGAAGAAGACTTTGTAGGGTCATCCCCTTCATAAAAAATGAGAGGGACCACCCAAGAAGAATAACAAGTAGACCCAAGAAGAATAACAAGTAGCCAGACCACTAGATTGTTATTAATATATTATTCAAGAACTTACATATTTTCACTTCTTGCCCGAATATGGAGGTGTTTATACTAGACACCATGTTCCTATTTGAACATTTATTATGATGCATATATTTCTTATGTCATAACACAATGAAGTATTTAATTTCTCAATGGTTTCCTGTTTACATGTTATCATTCCCAGACTGTGGACACAAAATTGTTGATAAAGACAGTGGAAATTTTAAATGCATACATTAGGACTTCAACTATAGTCCACTTTCACTCTCATTTGTTTAGCAATTTTTGAGTGTAAACATGGTGTTCTTACATTTATCGAGGCAAGTGTTAATTTGAAGATATGATCATATGACTGATTAGTCATCTAACCATGTACATAGCCTGAACTGTGTTGATGCCTCCATCAACTACAACTTTTGTGATTTCTTTCAGTTTTTATTTGTTGACAACAGTGCTCCATTAATCTCAAGTTGCTTATTAAAAAATTCACCAATTTTAAGTTTCCTTGCTTTGTTAATGAATTTGTTTGTTGAAGGTAGCATCCTTTCTTTGTTCTTCACAGCGGAAACCTCAAATAAGATATATTTTTTTTGTTGTAAATTGCAGAGAATATTTGTATTCGAAGTATCAAAAAAGAGTACATATCAAGAGTAGCAGAAGCTAGCTAGGGTGGTCTTAAGCTAACTGACCATCCGACTAAACGTTCAAAAAAACTAGATTTATGATGTTCATAAAAATAAGAGCGTCTGTTCCTTTTGTGTTTGTAGAACTGGACTGACATATTACAGAGCCAAAAAAGACCATATCATAGTCTGCTAAAAAACAGCACATCTTAAAAACATAGAGACACAAAAAAACTCAAAGTCATAGAGTGAACCCGGGAGGGTAACATGGCGGTGCGTCCTGAACGTGCTCTTCATAAGTTTCCTCCAGAATTGGGCAGGGGCCAAACTTGTCCACAGGTTCGCTGGGATGCTTCTTCTGAATCGATGTGGCAATAATGGTGCCACTGGGGTGTTCACGTTCTCTTTTGACTGGTGTGGAATTCTTCGGGAGGTCCCGCTGTTCCTAGAAAATCCCGGGAGAGTTCGCACCAGCTGCAGAAGTGCCACCTTTTTCACCATGATCTTTTCGCCTGCGTTTCCATCATTGTCCAGGGTCGGAAAAACATAGTAGTTTCTTAGGTTGAAGTTTCACTCCAATTTTTTCAGTTGCATATCCGCCTCAAGGATATTACCTCTTAGGCCCTGACCCATATCCCGAGCTCCGTTCCACTTGTAGGTCATGTCCTCTAGCAGCAGAGCAAGCATATTTTTCATCATCCAATAGTGATTTATGCGACCACCACTTTTGCCGGAGGCTAGGTTGTCCGAGACTGCCTTAGACTCCCACTCATCCACTAAGCAACGAACTGGCATGGAGATTTGCTCCATGAAACCATCTAGCTGTTCTCTCTACCAGCTGTGCCTCTACTTGCCTTCCCCTGCACAGAGTTCCTCACTGCCTGGGCATGTCTCTCTGTGAGGGATTGCGCGGTGGAAAATTGTCAGTAGCCGGATGCTCAGACCACGAAACTTTAGCAGTATGAGCCTAGCGAGAATGATAACATAGCTGCGAATGAAGTTGCAGATGCAGACGCAGGCTAAGACAAAAAGCCAGATGAAGGGGAGGGAGTTTTCCTGTGGCATTTAAACGCATTGTGCGAGGCGTCATAATGTCTCGTACTGTTCATTAATTCTCAGTTTGGTGGTTTAAACTAGACGTGACTGCGCTGCTACCAACCTGGCTGGCGAGCATGCCACCTTCCTCTTGGTTTAAATGCTCCATGTCGTCAACCATCTGTCCGCTAGCCTCGTCATCATTCCTATCACGCGCTAGGTGTCCCCTGGTGATGGCTATTGAGTCACCCGCATCCAGGTAACCTCAAATAAGATACTGCCAATATGTAACGCCACAAATATTTTTCCTGTTTGTTTATGTGATTGTTGAAATTATGTAGTTCTCTTATTTTATTCCACAAGTTACTACATTTTTAAAAACAAATGTTTGTAGAATGCAATGCTTGTACCCTTGAAACTTGAATTTTATTTGAAAATTTTCAAGAATCCCAACGGGGTTTCAGTTTCAGTTCTGCATATGGTTTAATGCCCAAACCCCATCATGCATGTGCATTAAAATTTAAAAATTTTAATTGAAAACAAGAAACACATGAGATTTTTTTTCTTCTTTTTGAACTCTTAAAATTATAGCAGCCCTAATCTCATACTCAGAAATTTTAAATCAGCCACATGAAAATAAACACTGAGTTTTGGTCAAATTGATCCAGGAAAAAACCCCAAAGGGAAAACCTGTACTTTAGAGAGAATTCATTTCTTCAAGCAAACTTTAAAAAAATGAAACAACAGTACTTATCTCCCTTCTCGAAATCTGTGCCAATCACTGACAAAACCTGATGTACGGATGCCTCAAAATTCGTGTTGTATGACCCCACACGTGTGGCTGTATGGACCTCGATTTTTGTGCCTTTTATGCATGTTGTAGGGACTGCAATTAATGCTGTACAGACCTCGATTTCTGTGTTGTATGACCACCTTGAAATTTGTGCCTTCTCACCTCGAAATTCGTGCTATACGACTGCCTTGAAATCTGTGATGTATGAACAATACGACCTGCATTTAATGTTGTATGATTGCTGCAATAAATGTTTTAATGTTGTACGATTGCTGCAATAAATGTTTTACGGTCACCTTGAAATTTGTGCCCTCTCCTCTTCCTGAATTTGGAAATTTTTGCAAGGGTTTACTCTTTGAAATTTCTCATGCTCCTCCTCTCTCAAAATTCTCTCTTGTGAAAGTGAACAGTGATCTCCTTTTGCCTTTCCCAAGCCCTTTTTGTTTGAATAACTTTCACATCTAGATCTATGGCTTAGATTAAAAGCCAACTAAATGAGAACTAGGCCCATCTCATTTCTTCATTAAAAGTCACTTTTAATTATTAAAATGAGAATTTAATGCACACCCACATTAATACTCATAAAGTCACTTTTAAAAATATAAACTCAAACTCACATTAAAAATGTCACTTTATAATAAAGTCATTCTCACATTTTTAATTAGGTTAGGGACCACATTTTAAAGTGTCCTTGTCCACCCCAAGGCATGAGTGGACAAACACTTCCTAGGTAAAAATTCAACACTCCCTCTTACTGAGGAAGGTGTTTTTCACCACTTCCATCTTGGCTCTGAAATGTATGTGCTTTCCTCTTCCCAAAGACTTCGTGAGAATATCTGCCAGCTGCTCATTTGTAGAAATGTACTGTAACTCTACAGCTCCTCTCTGGACATAATCTCTGATGAAGTGGTATCTGATCTCAATGTGCTTTGACCTGTCATGAAATACTGGATTTTTAGAGAGCCTGATGCAATTTTGATTGTCATAGTGAATGATAGTAGGCCTCAGCTCCTAACCAAATAAATCAACCATGAACTTGCGAAGCCACAATGCTTCACAACTAGCCTAACTGGCTGCCATGTACTCAGCCTCTGCAGAACTCAAAGCAACGGACTTTTGCTTCCGACTGAACCATGACACAACTACCGAGCCCAACTTGAAACAACAACCAAAAGTGCTCTTTCGGTCTGAAGCACTGCCTGCCCAATCTGAATCCGTGAAGCCAACCAAGTCCACTCCTCCTGACCTCCTGTAGTCCAGACCATAGTCTACAGTCCCAACAATCTATCTCAAAATATGTTTTGCGGATGTCTAGTGCACTCTCCTGGGCTCCATCATGAACTGACTGAGAGTGTTCATTGCAAAACTCATATCTGGTTTGGTGTTGTTCAAATACATCAACAAACCAATAAGCTGACGAAACAAAGGTAGGATCCACCAACTCTCCCTCAAAAGCATGAAGCTTCTTCTAGTTGGTGATCATGGGTGTGGACATGGGTCTGCAGTCCTCCATCCGAAATCCACTCAGAAAATCTGCAACATATTTCCCTTGCCCCAAGAAAACATGTCCATCCTCCTGCCACACCTCCATGCCTAAATAGTAGTAGTTCATCAACCCAAGGTCGGTCATCTCAAACTCCGAAGCAAGATCTTTCTTGCTTGCATCAATCAGGTGCTCCCTTCTTGTAATGAACAAGTCATCAACATACAACAAAAGAATGAGTGGAACACCTCCAACCACAATGTAGTAAAGGTTGAGATACGCCTCACTCTTCTGAAACCCAATCGAAGGCAAATAAGAATCAATCCTCGAGTACCAAGCCCGAGGGGCTTGCTTCAAACCATACAAGGCCTTTTTTCAGCCTGCAAACATGAGAATCTCTCTCATAAATCTCAAAGCCTTGTGGCTGCTCTAGATATACCTCCTCTTGTAGAAGACTGTTCAGGAAAGTGGCCTTCACATCCATTTGATGGATCCTCCAACCCATCTCTGCCACAACGAAGATCATTGCTCTGATCGAAGAAAATATAGCAACCGATGCAAAGGTCTCATCATGATCAACTCCCTCTATCAATGAGGACCCTTGTGCTACAAACTGAGCTTTGTACTTCTCAATGCTGCCATCTGCAACATGCTTGATTTTATAGAGCCACTTGGAAGTTACAATTGACTTCACCTCTGGTCTAGGAATCACCTCCCCACACACCATTCTTCATGATGGAATTGTACTCTTCCATCATGGCATCTCTCCAAACCTGATGTACGGAAGCCTTCTCATAAGTAGTAGGCTCGGACTCACACAAGCTAGTCACCTTTGCCATGTAGCTGGAAAATCTCTCAGGTGCCTTGCTCTCTCTAACCTCCCTCTTGGGTGGCCCCACAGACTCCTCTGCTTCCTTCACAAGCTTCCTAAGCCAACTTGGCTTTCTTCCTGGAAGTAGCATCCTGCGACAGCCCCTCTTCTACATCCTCATCAGACAAATGTCTACCTGAAGAAGTATCTACTGCCTGAGATCTTGTACTTGGTGAGCCTGAACCTGAACCATGTGTATCCGAATCACATGAAGGTGAAACCTGTGAACATGTGACTCATGAACATGTCCCTATACTAGAAGTCCCTGTAGACTGAGTCCCAGAAACTGATGTACCTGTAACTTGTGACCCAGTCACCCCTGAGACCTGTGACCCCGTGCGTTGACTCGCCGAACTCTGAGATGCTGTCATTTGTGGAGTAACCTGCTGCTCCTCTATCTCAGAATCTCGAGATCTCTTGAAGGCTCGCTCCTCCTTAAATCTTACCTCTTCGATAAGCCACCGAGACCTCATCATATCCAACAAAAATACCCCTCTCTCTAGAAGCCTCCAACTTTGTCCTTTTCTCAAAAGGGACATGTGAGTATGTAAGGCATTCGAAGATGCGTAAGTGGCCTATCTCAGGCTTCTTCCCTGTGAACATCTCCTCATGAGTTTTGCACCCCAAGGCACGGTGCAGACTCCTGTTTTGCACGAAAACAACTATACTACAGGCCTCTGCCCATACATAGAAAGGAAGACTCTGATCATGCAACATGGCTCTAGCTGCACCCACTATCACACGGTTCTTCCTTTCAGCCACTCCATTTTGTCGTGGAGTGTAAGGAACTGTCAACTGCCTCCTGATACCCTCCTGTCTGCAAAACGCATCGAAAGCATGGGAAGTATACTCACCCCCATTATCTAATCTGAGCACCTTGATCTTCTTTCTTGTCTCGTTCTCCACAAGAGCATTGAACTCTTGGAACCGAAGCAAGACCTCCTCTGACTTCTTGCTTCTCAAAAAGCAGATCCAGGTCTTCCTGGAAAAGTCATCGATGAAAGTAATGTAATACTCAAAACCTGTCAACGAGGCAAAAGACATGGGACCACATAAGTCTGAATGAATCAACTCCAACACTCCCTCTGATCTGCTATCACTGCTTGGAAAAATAGTCTTGGTGTACTTTCCCAAAGCACACCCTCTGCATACACCACTTTGCTCTGTACTGAAATCTGGAAAACCTGTGGTCATGTCTCTCAGTATCCTCAAAGCTAAATGATGAAGGTGGGCCATCCTCCTGTGCCATAACTCACACTACTCACTGCTGCTTTGAATGTGTGCCAGTGCATGATGTCGCTGGAAGAGAAGCTTGTACAGTTTCCCACATTTGACTCCAATCACATATGAAGCAGATGGACCCTCTGCTTCAGGAAAGATGTAAACTTTCCCATCTAGGACATATACCCCAAGGCCTCTGTCTTCAACCGTGGAAACTAACACAAGGTTCGTCTTCAGCCCAAGGACATACAAGACATCCCTCAGTACCATGGGCTCCTTGTCAAAGTGGACTGTCCCACGCCCAACTGCTCTCACCATTGTATCGTCGCCCAATACAACCTCCAACTCCAAGCCTATCTCTGAAATCTCAGTGAACATGTTGCGATCACCTGCCATGTGACTCGAAGCTCCACTATCAATGTACCAAGTGGAGGAAGTAGTGGAAGCACTCAGTGAATGCCCAACGATCATGGAATGCTCCATGTGATCCTCAAAATCCCTGCTGGTGATGGATGCTGCTCTCTCTACATAACCACCAGCAAAGAGAGAAAACTCTCTCTCAAATCTAGTAGCATACTCATCAATCTCTGTTGAAGCTGCTGTTTGCTGTTTCTTCTTCTTCTTGTTTGGGCATTGTCTAACATAATGCCCAAACTTCTGATAAGCAAAGCATTTCACTTTGCTCATGTCCTTCTTCTCTCCATCCTGCTGCTTGGTTCCACCCTTGGAACCCTTCTTGAACTTCTTCTTCTTCCCCTTTGTTGCTAATGCCACATTCTCCTCATCATCCTTGCTGTGAGATGTACTGTCCTGTACATATCCCCTACGGGTCTCCTCCTGTATGAAATCATCCCATAGATGATCCCATGTAGGCATGTGCTCATGAGCAACAACAGACTCAACAAAAACAAACCATGGCTTTGTCACGCCATTCAGTGCTGTACGAACCAACTCTACATCCAACACCCTCTCTCCCACTACTCCAAGCTCATCTCGAACCTGTGTAATCCTGGTAAGGTAGGAGACCATGTTCTCCCCCTTGTTCATCCTAATGCTCTTCAGTTTCTCCCTTAACACCATTTTTCGATTTTCATTGGAACTTTGGTAAAGGTTGGTGAATGTGGTCGACATCTGATGAGCATAGTCTTTCCCAAAAATATGTGGTATGATATGGTTTGTAATGGCATCAAGTAAGATTCTTTTTGCTTTAATGTCCAGTTTATCAAAGGCGGCCTTATCAACTGCAACTGTAGGAATAGTGACAGGATGAACTGCTGTATTATTAACTATTTCCCATAGTTCATTCTCCTGCAATAATAGTACAATCCTAGCCTTCCATGGGTTAAAATTAACTGCCCCATCCAATCTGTCCTCAAGCCTAAGTCCGGTAGCCATCACTGCAAAAGTGTTCAAGACCCTGTTCTTCTCAACAACCCTGATTTCCCTTGTTTCTCCAAGTTTGAAATTTATTTATGTGTCTGTATTGAGTCACATCCACCAATTCTGATGATTCATCAGCCAACAACTTCAGGTTGGTATCCATGGGTGTGGCCATGGCTTTACATTCCAACATATCAAATCTTTTCAAAATTCTACAGCATACTTTCCCTGATTGAGAAAGATTCCTTCTGAACTTTGCCACACTTCTAGACCTAGGAAATAATGCATTAACCCAAGGTCTTTCATCTCAAATTCTTTAGCGAGCTTCTTCTTGCATTCTACAATCTGTTTCTCATTCCCTGTCAGAAATAGGTCATCCACATATAGTAATAGTATGACAGGTTCATCTTCTATAACCTTGTAGTAAAGGTTAGGATCGACTTTACTCTTGGTAAAGTCCATGCTTGTCAGAAAACTATCTATCCTTCCATACGAAGCTCTAGGAGTTTGCTTCAGGCCATACAGAGCCTTCTTCAACTTGCATATGTGAGTCTGTCTGTCTTCAACTTCAAATCCTTGTGGCTGTTCTATGTATACTTCTTCTTCAATCACACCATTCAGGAAGGCTGTCTTCACATCCATCTGGTGTAAGTCCCACTTTATCATGGATGCAAGTGCCATGATAGCTCTAATCGAAGTATACAGTGCTACTGGTGCAAATGTTTCTTCATAATCAATTCCCTCTTTCTGAGAGAAACCTCTAGCCACAAATCTTGCCTTGTACTTCTCTATACTTCCATCAGTTGCATGTTTTATTTTGTAGATCCATTTGGAGGATACTACACTCTTGCCTTCTGGTTTGGGAACTATATCCCAGACATCATTCTTCATTATTGACTGGAACTCTTTCGTCATTGCTTCTACCCATTCTTTCTTCTGTACTGCTTCTTCATAGTTTGTAGGTTCTTGATCCACAAGATCACACATCAAAGCTACATAGCTGGAAAATGGCTTGGGCTTTTTGCTTATCCTTGTGGAGCCAATTTCTCTTGCCCAAGCCGGCTTTCTCTTCCGTGATATCTCCATCATGGGAAGTTTTTGTGGTTCTGTCATATCATGATCTTCAGGTGTTTCATCGTCAGGAAGGAATATAGCCTCTACATTTTTGAGAGGTGCCTCTTCCTCATACACTTCTTCATGTTGACACTTTTTGGATCTCTTGAGAGCTGCTTCTTCATCGAATGTTACATCTCTACTGATTTCTATGTGATGGAATCCAGGAATGTAAATTTTGAATGCCTTGGATACTTCACAGTATCCAACAAATATCCCCTTCTTTCCGGAGAGGTCCAACTTGGTTCTTTTCTCCTTCGGTATATGAACATATACTGGACAACCAAATATCTTGAGGTGACTTACCTCAGGCTTCTTTCCCGTGAACATCTCTTCTGGAGTCTTGAATCCAAGAGCACCGTGAGATATTCTATTATGTACATAGACAACAGTTCTTGATGCTTTTGCCCATAGATGCTTTGGAAGATCTTGATCATAAATCATTGTCTTCACTGCCTCCATGATGGTTCTGTTCTTTCTTGCCGCAACACCATTTTGTTCAGGATTGTAGGGAGTAGTTGTTCCCTCTTGATTCCAGCATCTTTACAAAAAGCTTCAAACTCTTTTGAAGTATATTCTCTGCCATTGTCTGATCGGAGTGTCTTGATTCTTTTGTTTGAAAGATTCTCTATCAAGGCTTTGAATTCCTTGAATTTCTCAAACACCTCGCTCTTTGCTTTCAAGAAGTATATCCAAGTCTTTCTTGAATAGTCATCAATAAATGTAATATAATATTCAAAACCACTCAAAGATGTGGAGGACATTGGACCACACACATATGAATGAATCAATTCCAATGTACCTTTTGTTTTTGTTTCACTCTTCGGAAATGGATCCTTGATATTTTTCCCTATCGCACATCCTTTGCAAATGCCTTCATGGTTGATTTTCAAGTCTGGCAATCCTGTCACTACTTTGTTCACATGAGGTAGTGCTTTGTAATTGATGTGAGCAAGCCTTCTATGCCACAGTTCACTAGGGCTAGTGGACTCATGAACAAGGGCTGTTTCTGAATGTCCTTTGAGTTTATACAAGCCTCCTTCTTCATCGATGACAACTGCATCTTCAATTGACTTTCCTTTGGGCCACATGAGTACTTGGCCATCTATGAATGCAACTCTGAATCCTTTCTTTTCTAAAGCTGAGATAGAAAGTAAATTCTTCTTTAGACTTGGTACATATAAGACTTCCTTCATCTTCAGGGGATTTCCTGAATCAAGCTTGTAGCTTGTTTCACCAATTCCTTTGATTGGATATTGATAGTCATCTCCTAGAGATACTTTTTGAGGAGAGTTCTTTTCTTCAAGTTTTGACAGAGTTTTCTTTTGTCCCGTCATGTGCTTTGAAGCACCATATCAATAAGCCATGTGTCTTCTCCAGGTGTTACAGACCCAGAGAGTGCAGAAAATAGTACATACTCTTTTGCATCTTCTTCTCTTGCTTGCTTTCTTGGAGGTCCTTCCTCTTCTTCTTCATCATCCTCATCTTCAGCTAGATGTGCATGATGTCTTTTGTTGTTGTTATTCCTCTTCTTGTATTCTTGTCTCTTCAAAGGACAATTTCTGGCAATGTGTCTTATCTTGTCACAATGAAAACATTGAAAGGTGGAGTAGTCCTTATTGGGGAGACTTTCTCTTGTTTTCTGGAACCTTCTGGGAGGTTGAGACTCCTTGTGGTTTCCCTTCTTGAAGTTAGGTTGAGTCCTTCTCTTGGTGTGAGTGGCTAGGGCTTGATCATCTTCCTTTAGTAAAGCTTCTCTATTTGCCACTCTAGTCTCCTCTTGAATACAATCTTCCCATACAACATCAAACTTCATGCTTTCCTTCCTGACACACATCATTTGGATGAATGACTCCCAGGGTCTAGTGAGACCATTGAGAGCAGTCATAACCAACTCATCTTCATCAAGGTTGTCTCCAATAGCTTTTAGTTGTTCCTTGAACTGAGAGACCCTTGTGAAATAGTCTTGGATGGATTCTCTATGACTCATCTTGGTGCTCTTCAATTGAGCTCTTAGATTCATCTTTCTGTTGATGTTTCTTCCTTCATACATTCTGGATAGGGCATCATACATTTCTTTAGGAGTCTTCTTGGATGACACTTGAGGGATCAAGTGATCCATGATAGAATCAACAATAATTCTTTGTGCCCTAATCAAAGCCTTCTTATGCTTCTCCTTAGCTTCAGCCTCCTCAGGTTCAGGGATTTCATCCTTGATATATTTTTCAAGATCATTCTCCTTGAGAATAAGGCGAATCTTGTATTTCCATGCTCGGAAATTTTCTATGCCTTCTAGCTTGTCCTCAAGCTTGGTGCTTGGGGCCATTTTGTCAGGAGATCACTGAAAAATGAATATTCTGAGGAATGAGAAACTGAACTTACCAGGAGATGCGCTTGACTGAGGCGAGTTGACTGGTGTGCTTGGTTTCTGGAGATCTCAAGTCTTCACCCTTCAAAATTGACTTGCGAGATTCAACACTGCAGCTTCTAGCAGTTTTTTGGTTCACTGGATTTCTGCAGTTTTCTGGTGCAGTGTCAAACTAGGGTTTGACTTTGCGGGAGATCTACTCCTCCAAAAACTTTGATCCTAGGCTTAGAAGATACGCTCTAGGAGGGTGCAACTTTCCATGCAATCAGTTCTCCAAAATTCAAAAATTTTCTCGGAACCCTAATTTCTTGTTGGGGAGAGAGAGAGGGCTTTTTCACTTGGTGAAAGCTGTCCTATTCAGGTTAGCTCTGATACCATGTTAAGATTCCATATGCTAAGCTAGATTATCAACATTCAATTTCAATTTCATAACAAAAGTAGATAGGCAGGATCACTGAAAGAAACAATATCACAAGATCAACACATATTTAACCTAGGAAAACCCTAATGGGAAAAACCCAGCAAAAGCTTCCTCAATATAGATGATCAAAAGAGAAAAGATAAACCCCAGACCGATTCTTCTCCTCCTTGCAGCTACAACTATCTCTCTCTCTCTCTTATGCACTACACAAGTGAGTGTGAGTGTGTAGAAATTAGGAGAGCCTCACTTCTATTTATATTCTTCCGTTCACTTGATTTTCCACTCAATAAGTCGGCCCCACTAAAATTGACTGGCCGACTTCTCTAGGAGGACTCTAACAACTTAATATTATATTCACTAGGGTGCTAATGACCCGACTTACAACAGAGGGAATTTCCTCATGACTCTCAGTGATTCTCCCGATAGGAACATCGGGGTATAATGAAATACAAATGATTCTCCCGATAGGAACACCGGGGATAATAAGTAAATACACTTCAAAGTTACAATAATTCAACAAGAAGTGTATGTGGAGCAACCATTGGGATTTGAGACACAAGATTGGCAGACACGAGTGCAAATTGAAGAAGGCTTTGTACAGGCTTAGAAGGCACCCACGACATAGTACACCAGTTACATGATGAGCTTGAAGATTACCTAGAGTGATGTAGATTTCAGCCTTTGCTACAAGGTTGAAGATGGATACTTACAAAATACGAGAAGCGAATAGTTGGGTACAAGAGGGAACTTGCAACAGAGTTTGAGATGGAGGATCTTGGTATCCAGTGACCTTGAAAGCAAGAAGCTCATCTCAGTAGACTCATTTGATGGGGGATGACATATATGGATACATGGAAGATTAACAATAAAGAAGGCTACCAATCACTCCAGTGCAAAATGTCCCGATTATAGAGTACAAGATGTTAAGATGCAGAGGGAGGATAGTGCTTAGTTATAGAGGGAGCAAGAAAGCTTCGCTTCAGAGGGAGCAAGAAAGCTCCGCTACAGAGGGAGTGACTGCTGCACAAATTTCAGAAGCAGATTGAGAGACATTATCACTTAGCCTCTATCCATGGCAAGAGTTGCTTGCCTCAATATATTAGGGATATGCTCAGAGTGATACCAAATGTCTTCCTTCATTGGGAGGGAGTAGATTTCAGAGTTTGAGAATCTTGGAATGATTCTTGGGATTAGATGTGTGGCATAGATTAGATGTGATTTTCCTTAGCTCAGGAAAATATGCAGTATAGTTCTTGAATAGATTCAGGATGATGGATTGCAGATGAAGGGTATGATTAATTATGGGCTCAGATATATGACAGATCAGAAGATTAGCTTGCAAGGTTATGTTGATTCAGATTGGGCTAGTAGTGTCACAGATAGGAAGAGCACTTAGGGATTCTTCTTTAGTTTGGGGTTTGACATGATTTCCTGGTTCAATACGAAGCAGATGAGTGTGGCACTGAGTATAGCTGAGGCAGAGTACATTGCAGCTTGTTTAGCTAGCTGTGAGGCAGTGTGGCTTCGAAAGCTACTTGTAGGTTTGTTTGATCTCGAGTTAGATGTGACTTGAGATATGGTATACAAAGGAGCAATGAGGCTCTAGTACGTGGAAATGAATGAGTAGATAGCTGATGTGTTGACCAAGCCTCTGTCAAGAGTGAAGTTTGAGTACTTTAGGGACAAGCTTGGAGTTGTCCATATCGATGTTCCTCGAAAGAGGGAGTAGTGAGCGACATAGCACATGTGAGACATATGTAGTCACCTAGTGACGTAATTTGTACTCCTGGGCAGGTCTCCACTTGAGGTGATGTTGTAGTGGGTAGTCACTTCTGTGACGTAATGTATACTCCCAGACTACACTCACAAGGATGCAGTAGGTAGTCACAGTGGTGACGTAATGTCTTGAATGCTAGAGCTATGTTGAGCAACACACATGTGCGAAGACACAGACAGTCACTCCCAAGATGATCTCCACATGTTGTGATGTGGTAGTAGATACTCACTGTGTGTGACGTAATGTATATTCCTAGGCTACACTCACAGAGTCGTGTTGCCGTGATGTGCGAAGACGTAGGTAGACACTTAGTGACGCGTCATGTGCTTTTGGGCGGTTCTCCACTTGATGTGATGTGATAGCAGGTAGTCATTAGGTGATGTAATGTATATTCCTAGGCTACAGTCACGAGATGATCTGGATGTGATGTGATGGCAGGTAGTCACTATATGATGTAATGTTTATTTCTAGGCCACACTCACGAGATGTTAGTGCAATAACGCAGGTAGTCACTTGGTGACGTAATTTGTGCTCCTTAGATATTCCCACTTGATGGCTTGCTCATACAAAACTTTTAGTGATGTAAAGATTCAAGATATGTCAGTAGTCAGTGGTATGAGCATAGAGTTGCAGCAACAGTGATGATGATAGTTGTTATCGGTTGAAATGGCAATCCAATCCATCGACAAACATATGTGGAGAAAGTGACCATTGTCACCTTAGTCACTTCTCCAAACTTCTTCGGAAGTCAAAATCTCCTAGGGGAGAGCCCTATGTAACTCTGCAAAAGATGCTTAAACACCAAATATATCTCCTATGCTTGTATGGTTAGTGACCAGTGCCTAATGGAGTCTCGAAGAGGATATGAATAATACAAGTTCATTCATCCAAGGATAAACCAATCGCGTATCTAATTAATACTGATGTGCAAATAGTATGGTATGTAGATATTAAGAAAGTACAAGTAATTTATCAAACAACAAGAAATGCACATGTACAACAATATAAGTAACATGTATCAGTCATCCATTCAAGTATATATGGCAACAATAGTTATACATTGATATATCAATTATCAACAATATTCCACATTGAGTATAAGTAAGTTTAGTTAATCCAACTTTGTATTAGCAACAACATTTAATACTAGCTAACAACAATCTAAAAGTTTCATGTATATTTGCCAACAATGTAATTGTGTGTTAGTTGCAGACTATATATGTGAAGGTAAAAGATGTAAAACAATCCACTTTTAGATCTAATCTAAACTAGCAGTTTATATCAGCATATACTAGCCCCATTAACTATTTTTGTTCCCTTGTGTACAAGGGTTGAGGAAAGGAATAAGGAGGGCTGCCACTGTAAGGGCAACCCTAAAGGTGGGTAGTGAAAGAGGTAGCTAGGAAGTAGATGAGAGGGGTAGCCGAAATTTCAGGTTGAGATTTTAAGGCGCTTGGGATTTTAGGGCCCGAAAACCTCAGATCCCAAAACTTTAGTGCCAAGTTTTAGTGAGGGCCCAAAATTTGAGGGAGTGGAATTTGAGGGCCCGAAATTCTAGGGAGGGCCAAAAATTTTAGGGCGCGGAATTTTAGGGTATGGAATTTTAGGGCACAAAATTTTAGGGCCCGAAATTTTGGGAACCAAAAATTTCGGGAGGCCCTAAATTGGCCAAAAATTTGATTTTTTTCAAAATTTGTAAATTCTAGGGTTTTTTAGATTCAAAATGCAGCCCTAAACTAACCTTAAAACTAGGTTTAGGAGAAGAAAGGGGCGGTGAAGACAAAGTGAGACCAACCCTAGCAAAATCCCTACCTAACCTAGGGCATCTAGGGAGTATGGCTTACCTAGTGAGAAGGATATCCTAGGTTAGAAAATTATCCTAGAAAACTAAGGGAATTTCCTAGAGGACTCTTACAAGAAGATGTGCCTCTTCTTACTAAGGTGACAAAAAGGCTAGAAATGACCTATTCTAGAAGAAATGCAGCACTAAGGCTTCCATTTAATCATGAACATGCATCATCTACCAACATTCAAACAAAGAGATAAGAAACCAAACCTCCATCTGCTAGTGTTTCACCAACAAATCCAAGAATCACCTTATAAGAGAATTTAACCAAAGAACACCTAGAAAAAGCTTGCATAACCAAGAAAATCTTCCTCAAGAGGGGCGCATCTCTCCAAAGAGCCCTAAAAAGGGTAGAACAAATGCATAATGTGTTATCCCTTGAGCCTTGTTTTAAAAATGAAGCGAGGAGATCTATTTATATGATCTCACACTCACTTTTTACAAAAATATCTAGGTCGACATGCCTTTAAAATATCAATTTGAAATTATAAAATGTCCAGTTAAAATTAAAACAAAATAATAATAAAATATAGCCATAATGTAGTCTCAAGGTAGGCTACCTGGGGTATTTTTCCCCTAGGTACCAAAAGTTGCTAAAGCGAATCACTCCGAACAAAAGGCTGGAGTGAGATGGAGGGAGGGCGTCATACCCCATCTAATCTCTAAAATGCTGTAAAATCCCTCAACACCCTCCTCAAAGCAATGAAAAGGTATGGTGTGGAGGACATCTTCCTCTGAGGAAATAAGGCCAGGGAGAGAATGTGCCAGCCGGTAGAAGGGCTAGGAGGGTGTCCTAAGTGGTAGTGAAGGGAGACAAATGTCTTGCAACTGAAGCAAAGGCCACTAGAGCAAGCAAATAAGATATGGGGCCATGTGACCTAGTGATCAACCCTTAAGAGCCCTGGACACCAACCTTAGGGTTTAAAACCCCAACAAAGGGTAGTCAGTAGTGCCATTAAGCCATAGTACTCCAAAAGGAAGGACCAAAGGGCTCGACCATGACCACCATTGCTCACTAACACTCCTCCTAGTCGAAAAAAATGGCTCTCTCTCCCTGGGGTACGTTTGAAGGTGCGTTGGGTACAGATGCAGCGTAACAACTCACTATAGATCCCACTATGTATGTCCAAATAAGGGAAATGACCCCTCTATTTATATACACTACCCTTCTAGAGGCACCCACTAAAATATTAATAAACTTGATTGGATGACCTAGAAATATAATAAAGTATCATAGGCTGGCAAAACTACCCCCCTAAAATGCTCCCATTAGGCCATATTAGATGACAGCTATGGGGCAATAATTACCTAAATAACTTTCCAAAGGTGTCATTAAGGTACATCCAAAATTACATTACACATCCTAATAGGTGATTTGGTTGGATCTTATAATAAGGTTCCTTTGTTTTGTAATCCATGAGGGAATACGAATAGAACCATTTCTAATCCTTCCAAACAGGTCCATGATTCTTGACCCTTTGATCTGGATGCATCAAGATGTGTTGGAAACAAAGCACATGTGAGGAACAAGATAATACAAGTTTGGTTAAACTTATTCCTACAATCACTTTGTTTAAAATTTCCCACAAGGTGTTTGTCAAAGTCCTAGCTAGTTGAATCAAGATTCAAAACTACACCTGCAATGATTGGTCAACATGAGCAAACATGTTATTTAAGGTTGATGCATATTAGAGAATATTATTAAAGGAAAATCTTGAATGGGTAAAGGGAAAGACAAGGGAGACTTCCAGATTGGCTCATCACGAAATGGAAGAATATGTCACCAAGACAGATAATGCTTAAAAGGTTTTGGGATTGGATCCTTGACCTTTATATGGCTTTCCTAGGATATTTTTCTAGTGGGGAGAATCACCAGTAAGGCCAAAATATTGGCCACAATTCATGTCTGCTATTCTTCTTTCTTGCAATTTAGGCTGTAGGCAATTGGAATACCTCTTTGAGGGTTTCCTTCAGGAAAGTAGGGTGGGAAGAGGGGCCTTCCATTAATTTGTACATTGCTCAAGGAAGCCAAACAATTGAGATTTTAGGACTGGGATATCTAAGATCAATACCATAGGGGATAATTGGAAAATGGATGGCAAGAGAATATTCACATGTGAGTATATATTTGTGACAAAGACTTTGATAAGATAAGATAAGATAATTTTATTAATGTCCAACGAATGACAAAAGTAGGTCAATGGGACTAGATGATACATCCAGTATGAGTACAATGTGGGAGTGCAAACATGACTCCTAGAAAGAGCTGAAACTAAGATAAAATAACACAAAATAAAGAAAGATACAAGCAGTAGTACAGCCTCATAAACCTGTATAAAACTGTATCAAAGGTTTGGGATGCAAGACAATGATAACACTAACACCAACACCAACACCAACACCAACAACTTCTCTTTGATTATCTCTATGTTTGTCATCATAATAATCAAATTCTTATTATTGTGTTCTATGTGGAGCAAAGTTGTCACATTCAGACTCGACAGAGATTCGGTTGGCTTGGGACTTGACAAAGACTCTACAAATACAAAAAACCCCAAAATATAGTAACGACAAGTTTTGGCGAGTGAGGGAGAGTCTTGGTTGAGTATTAGGCGGGTTTGGTGAATAAGTGTGAGTCTTGGTGAGTTCATGGTTGACTATGAGTGAGTACTTAACCGAGCTAACACTTGGGAAGACTTGCGATTCTTGGTCGAGTCAAACTTCACCAATGTAGATGATCTGATTCTAAATGGTAGCTCAACCTCCCAGATTAAAGAACTGAAGCTAAGGCTTTAGGATTTGTTGGAAATGATTGATCTTGGTTTGCTTCACTATTTTCTAAGCATTTCTCTCTCTCAACCTCAGTGTATTCAAGATTTACTACAATGCTTCAAAGTGGAGGATTGTAAGTCGGTGGGCACCCCTCTTGCCATTGGGATGAAGTTTTAGGCAAATAAAGATTGTTTCTCTCCTTTATTTGATGCTACTATTTATTGCTCTTTAGTGGGTAGATAGTGTGTATCCGATCCTTCACACTTTGGCCACCCTCTTTGTTGGACACTACTTGGATGTTTACATCCTTTTTTTTGATGTTCCTAGTAGTTAGGGTCACCAATGAGTAGGTGGACAGTGACACTATTCCAGTATCGTCCAAATTTGAGATACATTAGGGGATTCTTGCCCCCTATCAACAAGACCTGTGTGGAGTTGTTGTGACGTACCAGACCACCTCCGCAACATCGATGAGGTGACGGGGCACCCAATCTTCTGCCCTGGTGGCAATCTGCAATGTCTCTTTTTAGAAATGGCAACGTAACTACCACCAATTGAAAACCAATCTATGAACTCTAAATTACCATGCAATTCTGCCTAACAATGGTTGTTTGGTAATTCACCAATGATTATGGTTGTTTGATAATTCACAAATGAATTACCAAACTTTGAACTCTGAACTCTGAACTACCATGCAATTCTTCAAACTGAACTCTGCTAAATTATAACTATAACATATGCTCATATAGGGATTCAAAACCCCAAAACATCCTTATCCACGTAGGGATAAATAATACAGTTAAAACCACGATTCAAATGTATAATTACATTGAGATAATTTACAACAAAATACATTACAATATGAGCTTACACAACATATTACATCATGACTACACAATGGAATACGATGTAATTGCACAACAGATTACTTACAGGCATGGTCGCCCAAATCCATATCAATTTTCAATATAACTATACAACGAAATTTTTCATACTAATTCTACATGAATGCAACAGATATTTCCAAGAAATCATACATTTGTGCATACCATAATCTAAGAAATAGACACATTCATGAACATCATATAATCATGACATTGTAATTCACAATAGAGCATAAACAAGAACATGTTACTTATCTTTATATGAAATCCCAACTGGCTGTGGGACTTCGACGTTCCTCCCAGCCTTAGGCTCTTTGCTGTACTTAATTTTTCTACAACAAAGGCCATGTTTGAGCTAGTGCTATCAATCCACAGGGGGGTTGTGCTTCTGGCTTATCCAAGCTTCTCACTCAGCCTTATCACTCACTGATTATACATAAGATCAACTCTTTGCGTAGCCAATCATAGGCTTCACAAGCGGTCTTCTCTGCCCAATACCACATGCAACCCACTGGTGTGGAAACCTCATTCACATCCATCCCAATCCTTAGCCCTCATTCCCCATCAACATGTACAACACAAGGAACAACACCCTTCTTTGAGCTAACAGCCCCTCAAGTGCTCTTTAGTCCCTCAAGTGCTCTTCAGTTCTCTTCCAGTGCTCCATTATAGGTCGGCCAGGAAGTCTTTGTAATGGGACTCTAGGGAACACAATATGCAAGCTAGGTTTTCCCAATAAGGGCTCACTAAACCATTGCACCAGTTCTAGGGTGATTCAACATGTCTTAGGGACTCTAGGACAACTCCACAACAAAAACAGGGATTTTCCTTCCCAATTCAATACAACTGTATCATGAAGATACTCACTCTATGTCTTCTGCACAAAATCCACCCAACCAAATGGTCACAACATCCAACAAACATCAAACTTTTTCCACCTGAAACATTGTCGCATTCACTTGCTGGTACGAACTGCAGGTGGTAATGCCAATTTGGGTTTCCCCTCAGAACTCCTTGGATAGGGAAACGATGGTCTGATTTCTCAGATTTCCCAAATTGCTCTTCACTGAACTCTTGACATTCCCCCAACTGAACTCAAATTCCCCCTCCCTGCAAAACCGAATTGGGTTCCCAATTTTTATTTGCATGCTAGGAACTTGAAGTTGAGACATGGTCCCCAAGGGAACCTCCTCCTAATCCCCAATTAGCATAATTAAGCAGGGAAACCAACAATAGCATAATTTAATCAACAAACCTTAGGTTATTTGGTTTCCTAAGGTTAAGGTCATGCCAAAGACTTTCTGATTAGGGTTCCATTGCCCCCCTGACATTCTCTGATCCTCGCCACTTGTGGACTCATAGCCCCCCATCTCTTTTCATCAGATCCTTTCCTGCAGCTTCTCAGGAACTTTTATTAATTCTCATAACAGAAGACTGCATAACAATATCCATTTCATCTAGACCTATGTCTCAAGCATCCAGTCTATAAAAAAAATACATAATTACATATTTACTTTCGGGGCAAAACAGGGGTGTTACAAGTTGCAGACGACGATCCTGACAGGGCCATGTCCAAACAGTAGCAGCAAATGCCTCCTTTTAGATGGCAAGACACATTGTGGATATGCAATTTTTCGAGATCTTCGTCTTCTATCACGAGTTCTTTCTCTTCAGCCTTGTATGTTAGGAGAGACACCATTACATAGGGGAGTGACAACATTTCTGCCTCCTCATCTGGTGACAGTTCCAGGGGGCATTGAGGCTTTTACTTCCCCCTTGTACCTCCTCCTTTAGGGCAATCCTTAGAGAGTTTTATGCACTTTCAGCCTTTGGTTTTATGGATTTTGTCTTTGGCCCTTTAGCATTCCATGTACTACATATTTTTCATCAACACTATCTTTCCTGGATATTAGAGTTTATATTTTAGATTAGATCTGCTGTTGCTCTTTATATAGGAGTGGCCCTTGCGCTCTTACAATGTCTTGATACTATTGCACTTAGCAGTTCCATTATTGACTATTTGTGTCACCTGTTGGACCTTATAGCTTATATTTACCTCTGTTACTTATAATTGACCAAATATTGCCTTTGCTATCGGTTTGTTCATCTAGCTTAAGGGGGAATATTGGAATTTGGTGTAATTTGTACATATGGCTCTGTCTCATGTATCATTATGTACTTGTAATTATAGCTATTTCCACATTCTTTATTCTTTTGTTGTATTAGTAGGTGTGGATAAGGTTGATGTAGTCAAATTTGATATGTAGGCTCAATAACCCTCTTGGGGTGTCTAACCTTGTTATTTCTTCCCATGAACACACTTGTGAGGATGCCTCCCTCAAGTTATGTATAAATAGTAAGTACACAACACAAGCTCTCATGTGTATCATCATAGCTTGTGATCTTCTTGATCTAATATACAAGTGTGATAAAGGCACTTATATTTGGTATTTTTCTCTTGTGATTGGCATTTTCTCTTGGGCGCGCTTGTGCATTTCTGTTTTCAGCCCACTTGTGCTTTTCTTTTGCACTCTCTAGTGCACTAAACCTATCTCTCTCTAGCACACTTGGGTGAGATTTTGGTGAAGGGCATGTTTTTGATTCTTTAATTATTGTTAAGATTCTAGAGGAGGAGCCTAGCTTTTCTTTTAAAATCAATCTCTAGGATTTAAGGATGTAAGTTTTTCAAAATACCATTGGAATTTAAATTCTCTGATATGTTAGTGGCCTAGTGAAATTTACTCTTTATTTCACATTCTATAAGGTGTGCTCAATTAAGAGTCTGAATTGTGGTTCATAGTTTGTTTAGTATCTTTTTTATAAGATGAGCATCCAGCTGTTGGACTTTATTTGTGAGATTTTTTTGCAGACTGACTGTCCATAGTTCTGATTGCTAGTTTTGGTTGCTGCATTTTGCTTTGCAGAAATATGGTGGCATAGACATTCTGGTTTCAAATGCAGCCGTTAATCCAACTGTGGATCCCATTGTGGAGATTCCGGAGCCTGTACTGGACAAACTTTGGGAGATTAATGTCAAGGCCACCATTCTTCTTGTCCAGGTGACATCTAACATTGAACGTTGTCATTTTCTTTTTGGGATTGAAAAAATGATTTCGTTATGTATATAGAAATTTATAAGCATATATTAAAGAAAAGGTCTTTGGCTAAAGGCAAATGGTACATTTCTAATCAGACTTTTATTTTATTTTGAAAAACGTTTCTTAAATTAAACAGACTGTATTTGCAAAGGTCAGAAACATAGAAGAGTTTATACAAGGGGCAGATGAGCGAAACATATCAAGAATTCTTCATCAACCCTACTAAAGCTGAAATCAAATGAGAATAGGCTAAAGCATCAAAACTCTTGGCTTCCCTGATTAGGAGATAGACCTTAGCAATGAGCTGGTTACATACCTCTTCCTGCCAAAGCCTACATTATACAGAAGCAAAGTTTTCCTCATTGGCAAAAATACACTTATACCTTATTTTCCATATAGAGAATAAAGCAGCAATTTTGAGGGAATTCTACAACCAACATAAAGGCTGTTTGGAGTTACCTAGCGGGATTTCCCTAGCACCATGAAGAAGATAAGATATGTGAAGATAATTTTTTCAATGGTCAACAAACGACCACAAAAGTAGGTCAACATGACTAAGATAGTTTTGATGTTTGTAGCTCAGACATTACTTCTGCTGTAATGTTTCGTTTGTGACAAGATGAGAAATTACCTAATGACTATGCCACATAGGAATAAAAGCACACTATTAGCAGGGGCATGAAGTCATTAGCAGATAGAGAGGACCACTTAAGCAAGAGCAAGTGACATGCGTGACATACAAGGCCTAATTCAAAATGCATGCAGCATGCGTCATTAAAGTTGCATGCATGCATAAAATTATAAATTAAGTTGCATGTGTCATGCACAGGTCAAAAAGATTAAAATGAAGCAAATTGACTTTTCGAGGTATCCATTGTTATTATTGATCATTGAGATTCAATTTGAGAGCTCTGAGAGCCATTTTAGGGTTGAGGGCAAATTGCCTTGACCATCATTGATTTCGACAGTGAAACTTATTTGTCCTAGTCAATTCAAGGGGGTAGGTCATATAGATCTATCACACGTGCTTCAACACTTGAGCATCTTTATCATTCTTGTAGGGATTCGAGGGCATCTAGGAATGAAGAATTTATGAGGGCACATCATTCCACTTATCTGAGGGCGCATTATTGGATTTCTTGAGGAAGGGTGCACAGTTGTTCATCATTAGAATTCTATCCATCGTATTCATTTAAGGCTTGAAGATTCATCTCATAGAGACGCCTTCCTACTTCTTTCACAAGAGAATGCGACGGAATTCATCTTCAGAGAGCGCATTCCTTTTATTATAAATATCAAGGGTGCATTCATCTGAACTTTGGAGGATTTATTATTCATACCATTCCTTGGACGAGTTGTTAGGGACCTTATTGCTGCTTCATGGAATTCATTGGAGCTTATTTGGAGCCATATCTATTGATTTGATACAAGAGGAGGACGTATTCTTTATATGGGCGAATTGATCCAAGGAGGGAGCACAACCTCGGTGCCTTAGAGTTGGTGCATCACCTTCATGTCTGCTTTATTGGCTTGGCCTACCCTAGTACATCTCATTGGTACGTTCATGCTTTGATTTCGAGTTTATTTCATTACATATCTGAATTTTATTATTTCTGGGGTTCATGCAATATCATGCAACTACATGCAAATGTACTATGGGCTAAATAGTACAGTAAACAACTGAATAAGAAACACAATATCCCGACAAATCTTACACAATATCAGTATACAAGAATTTGGGACATTACGTCTGCATATGCTAGGTGTCAAGCATACAGGAGTTGTCTATTACCTCTCTAGGGACTTGCTCAATTTATTGAGTGACTTTTGTATCTCTTTCCTAAGTCTAACTTAGGAAAATCACATTAATAAACTTAAATGTTGGCTAATGACTAAATGTGAACTTAGATTAAGTCACAATCGTTGATTTTAAGTGAGGCTTGAGTTTTAATCTCAACCATCTATCACTTTGGAGATTGAGGGTTAGGGTTTTGGTCATTGAGATGTTATAAAAGAAAGCCTAAGGAGAAGAGGAGACGTACAAGGCACACTGAGTGAGAGAGTGAGATCTCATTATATTGGTTGGAGAAGAACTTTCATCTAAGTGTGTAGGGGCAGGGTCTAAGGAAAGAAGCAAGGAGCAACAAAAGAGTAGCAACCACAAAGATTGAAGGACAGATCTTTAGGTGTGATAGGCTAGGCTATTTTTCTATATTGTATTATTTCTCAGGCGGGCCATTATCCCAAGACGGAATCCCATATTTTATCTTAATAAAATCATTGAATGTTGGTTTTTCGCCATTGGGGTTTTCTAGGCTAAACACGTGTCAAATTTGTTTGATTTCCTGTTTATTCCATTGCAGTTTATTGGTTAAAAATATCAGTGTGAATTTCTTTTATAATTTTAGCAGTAAACTAAAGTAGTAATTTATTTCCAAGCATAAAAATTACCGAGAACAAAACTCAGATCTGGTGTTTAGAAATTAACATGGTATCAAAGCTCAATAAACTTTGAGAGAAGGAAATTATTTGGCAAGGTTTTATAGTAAAAAAAGAAGAGATTGTACAACCATATGGTTTTCGTACGGGTCGTACAATTGTCACCATACAACGTACGTCTGCACAGGCTACAGGTTGGATCTGTAGACAATGGTCATTGCCTTGTGGTTGGTTTCAGGAGTTGGAAGATGCAAGGAGCATCGATAGTGAGGATAATACCCTGGGATGAAGGCTGCGGAGGTCAGGTTGAATCTTGGCAGGTAGGAGTAGCAGTTAGAGGTTCCACCCAGATAAGTGTTGAGCAAGGCAACAACAAACGTAGGCTAGTGTGGGCCAGCAACAACAACAATTGCTAGGGTGTAGGTGGCGAAAGGAGGGAGGTGAAGGCAAGAGTGGGAGGAAGGCCGCAACCACAGTTGCTAGTAGTAGCCATAGCTGTCGCAACAACTACACGTGGGACCATCTGTTGGGAGAAAAGGGAGACGGGCTGGTGGAAGCTCGAGCGACAATGCAAAGGAGCAGGTTAGGGGGTCGTGCAAGGGATGAGAATGTTAGTTGCGAGCGAGGGTGTGGTTGGGTGAGTAGAGAAGCCACCAATAGACAGTGTTGCTAGCAGCAGAGAAGGGACATGGAGCTAGGAAGAAGGAATTGACAGAGAAATGGCGACGATAAGTGGTGGATGTGAGTGAAGGAGCCATCCGTTGCAGGAAACCGCTAGAAGAGGCGCCTTTGCAGGTCAGAAGGCCCTCCAGTAGCAAGTCGGTCACACTTTGGTAGAATCATACAAAGTTCGGGTAGTTGCATACAAATGCCATAACAGTTGCTAAGCAGGCTTGGGCAATCGGGAAGCCGTAAGAAGCTTCGGGCAGGCCTAATAGAGTTGTCGGGTAGCCCATAAAAGTAGATGAGAAATAATAGAAGGATGCATCTAGTTTCATGTAGAGATTCGGGTAGCGGCTAGAAAGCCGGGTAGCAAGCATAAATCTAGGCAGTGGGCAGCAAACAACAAAGTATGAACACATTTTTCAAGTAAATTCCCTGTAAAACTTCTAATTTGGAGATGGCCGTAGCTGGTTTGAGGTATGAAGACTGGTTGGAGGGTGCATCCAACTATAGTCCTTGGAGGGCGAGGGTCACATTGGTTATCGAGTTTGCTAACACAACAGTGACCTCACCGATGGATCCAAAGGACATGGCCACTCATAATTTGAAGAACGTGAAAGCCAAGAGGATCATCTTAGATGCAATGAAGGATCATTTGATCCCTCACATATCTGAGAAGAAGTCAACCAGGGAAATGTGGGAGGCTCTGACAAAGTTGTATCAAAATGACAACCAAAACCAAACGATGGTGTCGGGGGAGGAACTCAGGAGCACCAAGATGTCCAGATCGTAATCAATGGCTTCTTATCTTACCAAGATCACACAAGTTCGTGATAAGTTGGCAGCAGTTGGGGAGATAATGGGATATCCAGAGTTGGTGATGATAGCTTTGAATGCCTTCACCAATCCATGGGCGCCCTTTATCAAAGGGATTGTTGCACGAGAGAATCTTCCTAACTCAGAGAGGTTGTGGGATGATTTCATCCAAGAGGAGATTCGGGAGGAATCTTTGTATGGAGGCCAAAAGAAGGGTTGTGATTGAAATATCCCAAATCCCGATATTTTCTATTTCTAAACAATTATGCGGATACAACTGGGCTTACAAACTGCCAGGCAAAAATCCCTATTTTATAGGAAAAATTAGGGTTAGGGTTTGTGAGATAGGATACACACTTACCACTGATAACTGGCTGAACTGCTGCAGATAAAGTCTGCAAGTGCTGAGATCTGGATCGGAGAGGAATTGATCTCTCCCGTCTACGGTGAATGCTCCAGCAATAAGACGCCCCAGTAGAGAAAAAGGTGACGCCCTCAAGGAAGGAGGGGCCCGATGGATCTGCCAATTTGCAGGGATGATAGCCTTGCTGTGCCGGAGAGATTGACTGGAAAATACTGTAGTTCTGAACCCTCTAAGGATGATAGCGACTTGGTTCTCTGAGGCAGCTGCTTACGCCCCTGGTGGTCTGGAAATGCTGATAACTCCTTCGGATGAGCTCAGATGGAGCTGATAGTCACTGGGTACCGGAGTATGAAGCTGCTGGTGAGAATGATGCCTGAGTTTCGGAAGGAAACTGAGATCTGAAGGCCCAATAGCTGATTAGGGCTTTCTGGTTGAAAACCCCCTCTTACGGCTGCACCGTGCCTCTGCAACAATCTATACCCTGTGCTATATAACTGATGAAATGAAGAACAAGTGGTGAACCAGTATGGCTTACCCAGAATAAGACTAGGACAGATGTTTCACTGCCGAAATCCTGTTAGCTGAAGACTCTGTCTCCAACCCCAACTGCTGTGCTGCACGCTGTGCTGCTATCCAAGTGCTCCCAAAATAATCAATAATCATAAGTGAGGTCTCCTCTTGCTTTACCTTCTATTTATAAAGTTCAACTGCGCAAAACCTAATCTTTGACCTAATTAGGTCACTTTATCTTCTAATTTGCCGTTGACTTGCATGCAAAGAGCATGGTCATGCATGGAGCATGGAAAAGAGCATGGTCATGCAAAGGGCATGGTCATGCATGAAGGTGGCCTTTGGCCCGGGTGGCCCTTCTTGACCAAGTGAGGATGCCGTAGATCTTCTATGGATGGCATCAGTCCTGATCTGATTCCCTAGTTATCAGTAACCGCTCGAACCCACAGGAATCACATAGGTTAGCGGTATGGGCCTCAGGGCCTAAAAGGAAGAGGACATTACAGTGATGACGAGAACATTGTTCTTGTTAGTCATGCAAAGAAGAGCAAGGGAAATATAGGTGGAGAGTTAATTCTATAGGTGAGGAATAAGAAGAAAGACATGAGCAACACCAAGTGTTTTGCATGCCACAAGAATGGCCATTATGGTTCACAATGTTTTGAACAAAAGAAAGGGAAGAGTAAGTCTTAGGAGGTAGCAACATCTGCAGAACCTCAAGTTAAGGAGTTTGCTGAGAAGTTCGAGAAGGATTTCTTGTTAGTCTCTTGTCTTTCTGGCACATATTTCAGTAGTGCCCGGTTCGTGGATAGTTGAGCTTCTCGTCACATGACGAAGACACAAGTTATTCACTAGTTTGTTCAAGACAGACTCAGATTTGCATGTGGATCTTGGCACTGATGCCAAGTGTGGTGTAAAGGGAGTTGGAACAATCAGGTTTCAGCTGGAGTTAGGAGGATCTCTGCATGTGGCAGATGAGTTGTATGTTCTGAAGCTTAAAATAAATTTTCTCCCAGTTTCAACAATGGAGGATCGTGGATGTGCCATCTCTTCTGAGGGTTGTGGGGTTCTTATTCAACCGAAGGGATCTGGCATACACTCAACACAAGTTCTTGGTGTCAGAGAGGGCAGGGTATGTAAATTTTCCTTTAAAATTCAAACTAGGGCTAAACAACATATTTAATTTGTTACTGGAAACCACACATGAATTTCTTTTACTAGTATTGCAAAGGAAAGTAAATATTGAGAAGCATCCACAACATCACATAAATATAGACACAGTATTTTGGGTATGGAAACCCTTGGATAAAACCCAATATGGGAAAACCGGTGAAGCAATCAGATATGAAATTTATATTAAGATATGGAACAATTACAACCAGGAGGTAAATTCACCCAACTTGGTGAAATAGAACCTCTGCAAGCACACTGGACAAACCGAACAACCCAACACAACCCTGGCGCAGCTGTACAATCCCTACGTCAATAGTATGATCTCTTTTGTGTAGCTGTACAGATCCGTACGTCGCTGACGTCAGCTTGTACAGATTTCGTACGGTTGTACGACTTCCCTCTGCGTGAACCTGTACGACCTCTAGCTCAGCCTGGAAGCTTAGTGACTCTGTTGGGTGAGTGCTCCTTCGTCTTCTCAAGAAATTCCTCCGTCTGACTTCACTCTGTCTATATCTCTCCTGTGTACGTGTCCTCTCCACCAAATCTCCTTTTAAATCAATGGTTAAGCAAAAACCCCTAACCTCCATTGTGGATCAATGAATGTGATCCTCCGGTGAGATCAATGGCCAAGATTAGATGATCCATCACTTAAGTTATTTCACTTTTCACTTTATAAAAGTGATTCCATTAAGTCAAAATCAAATTAGAATTATTAATGTATTTTCCTAAGTCTAAATTTAGGAAAATCACATTAAATACATTCGACATCTTGTTTAATGTCTTCCTAGCACGCAAGGACTCATGCAATGCTGGAAGACCTTCCTTGTTGCTACTTTCTAACACTCCCTCTCAATGGGGAAGGGATTCGGTAGCAACCCCAACATGTCTCTGGACTTCACAAAATTGTGTCTGCAAAGTGCCTTGGTGAAAATGTTCGCCATCTGCTCATTTGTCTAAATGTACTCCAATCGAATGGTTCCTTTTTGTACACAATCTCTCAGGAAGTGGTACTGAATGTCTATGTGTTTGCTTCGGTCATGGAACACTGGATTTTCAGATAGCTTGATGCCACTTTGATTGTCACAATGAACTATTGTAGCCTCTAGCTCACACTCAAAAAGCCCTGAAAACAACTTCCTGAGCCACATTCCCTCACAAGCAGATCAATGCAATTGATTTTTGCTTCCTGTTGAACCACGAGACAACCCCTGATCCAATGCTAAAGCAACAACTTGAAGTGCTCTTTCGGTCCTCTACACATCCTGCCCAATCAACATCTGTGAAGCCTACTAACTGTACACTCCCCCTGCGCCATAAACCAACCCATACTCCACTGTACCTTTGAGGTAGCGAAGTATGTGCTTTGCAGCCGTCTAATGCACTCTTCGAGGGTCCACCATGAACTGGCTCAAAGACTTGACTGCAAAACTAATGTTTGGCCATGTGTTAACCAGATACATGAGCGATTCGATAAGCTGGCGATAGAATGTAGGATCAAATCCCTCTGACCCTGATGCATCAATCTTCCTCTAGTTGGAAACTAGAGGTATGGCCATAGGATTGCAATCCACCATCTTGAATCTCTTCAACATTTCAAATGCATACTTCCCCTGTCCATTGAAGAAGCACCCGTCTCTCTGCCAAACCTCGAAGCCTAGGAAGTAATGCATCTACCCAAGGTCTTTCATCTCAAACTCAACTACAAGGTTGGACTTGCAGTCGCCAATCAACCTCTCATCTCCTATAAGAAAGAGATCATCTACATACAGTACTAGTATGAGAGGCACCTCATCTGACAAGAAGTACTAGTTTTGGTCTTCTCACTTCGTTGGAATCCCATCTCCTGTAGATAGATGTCTATCCTCGAGTACCATGCTCGAGGTGCTTGCTTGAGCCCGTAAAGAGCCCTTTGCAGCCTGCATACATGCGTCTCCTTGTCCACCACATCAAACCCCTCTGACTGCTCAATGAATACCTCCTCCTCTATAACTCCGTTGAGGAAGGCAGTCTCAACATCCATTTGATGGACACGCCAACCCATCTCTGTTGCTAATGAGATAATGGTTCGAATGGAAGAATACCTGGCAACAGGGGCGAAGGTCTCCTCATAGTCAATACCCTCCTTCTGTGAAAACCTCTTTTCCACGAAGCGCACCTTGTACTTCTCCACGTTTCCATCTGCTGCATTCTTTACCTTGTAGATCCATCTGGATCCCACCACCTTTTTACCTTGTGGCCTTGGCACAACCTCCCATAACCAATTCTTCATGGTTGAGTCATACTCCTCAACCATGGCCTCCTGCCACACATCATGTTGTGTAGCCTCCTCGAAACTGGAAGGTTTGAAGTTGATCAACTCCGTCATCAATGCCATATATCTAAGTCTCCCCGGTGGTCATGAAGCTCTGTGGAGGATTCACGTGCATGGAATCCTGAATTGTGGATCTAAACCATGTAGGCATTGGCCTAGTGTTTACCTGCTGTGGCTGCAGGATATCTGTCTCCTGCTACGGCTCATCCTCCAAGTCAATGATTGAAGGATCCTGTCCACCTAACTCCCTCTGACTACCAGAACCTGTGCCCTGTGTCTGTACCTGTACCTGTGGCTCTTCCAACTTGACTCCTGAGACCTATGCTGGTTTCTCCTTTGCCGGTAAGTCCATAGATCTCCGCAAGGTCCTGTCCTCATCAAACTGGACATCCCTGCTCACAATGATCCTCTTGCGAGCAGGAATATAAGCTCTATTAGCCTTCGAAGTCTCGCTGTAACCAACAAGTAACCTCGTCTCTCTAGAAGGTTCCAACTTCTTCCTAGTGTCAGCATGAATGTGACAATAACAAACATTCCCAAATATGCGCAAGTGGCTCACATCTGGTCTAGTGCCTGTGAAGACCTCCTCAGGTGTATTCCTCCCTAGAGCTGGCGGGGACACCTGTTCTGAATGTATATTACAGTCCTATATGTTTCGACCCAAAGGAATAGTGGTAATCCTTGATCAAATAGCATGGCCTTGGCTGCTCCTATCATTGTCGTGTTCTTTCTCTCCGCCTCTCCATCTTGCTGCTGGGTATGAGGCATTGTGTGCTCCTTCTTAATCCCCTATGCTGAGCAATACTCCAAGAAATCATTGGAGGTGTACTCTCCCCCATTGTTCGTCCTCAAAACACGGATCTTCCTTCTTGTCTGGTTCTCCACGAGAGTCTTGAACTCCTGAAAACGATCAAAGACCTCTGACTTGGCCTTCAGGAAATAGATCCAGGTCTTCTTGCAATAGTCGTCAATGAAAGTGACGTGGTAACTGTAACCACTGAAAGATTGGACACTCATAGGTCTGCAAACATCCGAATGTACTAAGTCCAAGGTCCCCCTAGACTTGTGCTCACTCTGTGGGAAAGGTCTCTTGATGTTCATCCCCAACACACAACCCTTGTAGTGGTTATGCTTCTCCTCCTGTACCTGAGGAACTCCAATGACGACCTATCTCAAATGCCTCAGTGCTCCATGGTATAAGTGTTCTATCCTCCTATGCCACAAATCACCTTGATTGCTGCTGCTTCTGACTAGAGCCTTTGCAGTCTATACACCTTCCCGCTCCGGATCCCAATCACTCGATCCAAACTCCTATTTGACCCCTTTGGCCTGATAGACACCCGATGGTCTCAGAACTTCATCTGAAATCCCTTGCCCTCCAAGGTGGAAATGGATATGAGGTTTTTAGTCAACCCTAGAACATACAATACATCAACAAAATTGAGGGGTTTGCCAGACTCACTCTGAAATGAAACAGTGCCAACTCCTGCTGCGCATGATACTGCACATCATCACCCATCTCTATGTGGAGATTTAATCCACCCTCCTGCAAGTCCTTGAAGAACCTCTTTCGTCCTGTCATATGACAAGATGTTCCACTGTCTACATACCAAACGCTGTTGCTTGTGGTACTTTCCTTGCAAGCAATCAAGCAAAAGTCTTCATCGAAGTTCTTGCTGAATTCCTCCACCTCTGCAAATTCTACCATCTGGGTATTGTTCTTCTTCTTCTTGTCTGGGCAATGGGAGGCAAAGTTTCCTTGCTTGTGGCAAATAAAACACTTGACCTTTGACATGTCAAGGTTCTTCTTACCACTCTTCTTTTTCTTTGCCTTACCCTTGCTCTTCCTTGTTAGGGCTAGAGGTTCTTCATCCACAATTTGTGGGGCACTGCTGGATGAACCTAATCCTTGACCCATGTGGGTCTCCTCCTGCACAAAATCATCCCACAACCTCTGCCAATCAGGGAGCTTCTCCCTAGCCACAACACCTTTGACAAAGGTGTCCCATGGCTTAGAAAAGCCATTGAGGGCTATCCGAACTAGCTCCTCATCCTCAGTCTTAGAGCCAACTGCTCCAAGCTCGTCTCTGATCTGTGTGAACCTTGTGAGAAAAGGCACCACTCCTTCACCCTAGGCCATCTTGGTACTGCGCATCCTCTCTTGTGCAGCTCCATCTTCATGGAAAGATGAGGGACTATGTATTCCTTCACTCCATCCAAGATGATCAACATGGCTCTGGAATCTATCTTCTTCCAAGCTACCAACTCTGTTGGATCAGTGGGCGCAACCTTCGTGGAGTCAATGTGCTCCTTTGCATCACTGACACCCAGTATCCTTGTGATCCTTTCTTTCCATGTAGGAAAGTTCTAAATTCCCTGGAGTCTATCCTCGACTCTCAAATGCACAACCATACTGAAGTGTACCTGTCAAACCCTAGATTTGACCTCTAGGTTTGTGTCTTCAATAAACCTGCCCCTGATTTATCAAAGCTGCTACTAGTTTATGAGATTTAGCTCAACTGAGCTCTGATACCATGTAAATTTTCCTTTAAAATTCAAACTAGGGCTAAACAATATATTTAATTTGTTACTGGAAACCACACATGAATTTCTTTTACTAGTATTGCAGTGAAAAGTAAATACTGAGAAACATCCACAACATCACATAAATATAGACACAGTATTTTGGGTATGGAAACCCCCGGATAAAACCCAAGATGGGAAAACCGGTGCAACAGTTAGATATGAAATTTATATTAAGATATGGAACAATTACAACCAACAGGTAAATTCAACCAACATGGCGAAATAAAACCTTTGCAAGCACACTGGACAAACCCAACAACCTAGCAACCCAGAACGACCCTGGCAGCTGTACGACCCCTGCGTCAGCAGTATAGCCTCCTCTACGCAGCTGTATGGATCCGTACGACGCTGACGTCAGCTTGTACAGATTCCGTACGGTTGTACGACTCCCCATGCCGAACAGTACAGCTACCCTCTGTGTGAACCTGTATGGTCACTAGCTCAGGCTAGAAGCTTGGTGACTCTGTCGGGTGAGTGCTCCTTTGTCTTCTCAGCAAATTCCTTCCTTTGACTTCTCTTTGTCTGTATCTCTCCTGTGTACGTGTCCTCTCCACCAAATCTCGTTTAACTCAACGGCTAAGCAAAAACCCTAACCCTCACTATGGATCAATGGATGTGATCCTCCGGTGAGATCGATGGCCAAGATTAGATTAGCCATCGGTTAAATTATTTCACTTTTCACTTTATAAAAGTGATTTCATTAAGTCAAAATCAAATTAGAATTATTAATGTATTTTCCTAAGTCCAAACTTAGGAAAATCACATTGAATACATTTGGCTTCCTGTTTAATGTCTTCCTAGATTGCAAGGACACATGCAATGCTAGAAGACCTTCCTTGTTGCTACTTTCTAACAGGGTATACAGGTTACAGGGAAAGCTAGTAGGTAGATCCAAAGGCATCTTGGATCATGGATTGATGTCAATGGTAGAGGACAAGGAGCAGAAGGCTTCAAAGGGTGAGTAGAGTTCACAAATTTCCAATGTGGGGAGTCAACCTTTAGATGGGAAGAGGGAGTTAGCCCCTTCCTGTTCTATCAAGAGACCTATTTGGTATGAGATGGCATTGATGGATGCTCAGGAGGAGGAGGAGGCTCCTAGGAGCACACTGAGGGAGAGCAGGTCTTTGATATGTAGCGTCATCGATTGTTCAGGAAGCAACTGACTAGTAGCATTGGATGAATGCAAGTGTGCAGGATGTTGTGTTCGACAATGTGTTAGGGTCGGAGGGAGAACCAGGTCCAAGTGGCTCTTCGAGAAGTACCTTCCTCGCTAAGAGGGAGTGTTGATGTTTGTAGCTTGGACAAGTACTTTTGCATAGGCTAGGTTTTAGGCATGTAGGAGTTGTCCATTACCTCTCTAGGTACCTGCTCAATTTATTGAGTAAGTGACTTTTGTATCTCTTTGCCAAGTCTAACTTAAGAAAATCATATTAATTAACTTAATGTTGGCAAATAATTAAAAGTGAACTTCAGATTAAGTCACAACTATTGATTTTAAGTGAGGCTTAAGCTTTAATCTCAGTCATCTATCACTTTGGAGATTGAGGGTTAGGGTTTTGGTCATTGAGATGTTATAAAAGAAAGCCCAAGGAGAAGAGGAGACACACAAGGCACACAGAGTGAGAGAGTGGGATCTCATTGTATTGGTGGGAGAAGGGCTTTCATCCAAGTGTGCAAAGGCAAGGTTCAAGGAAAGGAGCAAGGAGCAACAAAGGAATAGCAGGCTGCAGCCAGCAAGATTTAAGGACATATCTTGAGGTGTGATAGGCTAGGTTATTTTGTTGTATTGTATTATTCCTTAGTGGGCCCTTATCTTAGGATGGGAGCTCAGATTCTATCTTAATAAAATCATTAAATGCTGGGTTTTCCCATTGGGGTTTTCTAAGGTAAATGCGTGTGTCAAATGTGATTGATTTCCTGTTTATTCTGCTGCATTTTATTGGTTAAAAATATCAGCGTGTTTCTGTTTATAATTTCAGCAGTAAACTACAATAGTAATTTATTTCTGGGTATTAAAATTATCAAGAACAGAAGTTAGATCTGGTTTTTAGAAATTAACAGATTGTACATCAAGTGTCGGTATAATTTATGAGTGCCAAAACATCTCTTGAAACAATTCTAAAAGCAGATAGATGTTAAGATCTAAGAACAAGTTAGAAACTAGGGGCTAAATGTCTTGCTAAGAGAGAGTATAGGATAAGGTGCAAGTACAATAAAAATCTTGGTACTGAACAAAAGCATAGAAGAAACTTGCATCTGAACCTGTTGCCAATAACCTCTGGCTATCCAACATTCCCACAAATTGTGCTTCAAAGATTATGTTTTTTTGCGAACAAACACTGGGCGTTTGTGAAACCACTTTTTGCCAAATGGGATTTAGTTGGCAGTCCCTTGTAGATGACTAGCCAAAGCCGAAACTTGTAATTTGTAGGGTAGGGGGAGAAGCCACATACTATGCAATTTATGTATCCACTTGCTTTTCAGACCTGAAGAGGTCTATCTAACATATAAAAGTAAAACTGGGGCCAAAGGATGTTTTGGTCCTTGGATGCAACTAAGAGTAGTGCTTCTCTGTACCATAGTTCTGGATTGGCTTACCAAAGGACCAGCGCCAATCTATCCAAATGGGTCCATGTCTTAATTATAATCTCTTTATTATACTTTTGATCGAAAGAAACTTACCAGCCCCTCATATATCACACACAAATCAAACATTCACAGTATAAGATAAAAAGATACACAATGTCTAAATTATCAATCTTCAGAAGTGTCCTCATCAGTACATCCATGGCCATCAGATGCGTTTGCTTCAACCTCAATCTTCACCCTTTTATCTCTAGTTGCATCTTTAGTTGGTGGAGGTTGCTAAAAATCTTATTTCCACTTTGCAAAACTTAATTAATGTCCTCCCTAAATAATTCATAATGAAGACCTCACTATGCTAGCAGCTGCCAGCTACAGGGCCCCTATAGGAGTGTTCTGCATGGTATTTCCATCTTCCTTACGAATTGCAGCTGACTATTGACTATCCTTCCCTTCATTAATAACAAGTACAATTCAGGAAGGCATTGGAGGGGTCACCTTAACAGTGCAGGGTGTCTCAAGAAGAATTGGGAGCTGCTGTTCACCCCTTCTAATAGCTACTCCAACATTTGATTGGGACTATGGTTGCTTGTGCCCCCATCCAACTTGAAGGTTCCCAAATGCACCTCCAATAACAAGTTACAACTCAGGAAGATACTGGAGGGGGCACGTTTAACAGTGCCTGGTGTTTCAAGAGGAATTGGGAGCTGCTGTTCCCTGCTCCTGATACGATACATTTGATTGGGGCTGTGGTTGCTTGTGCCCTATCCTACTAGAAGGTTCCTGAATGCACCTCCAATGTTACATTGCGACTTGATATAACTCAGAGGATAGTTATGCCTTTTTGGTTAAGGCCTTAGCTGTTGCTTTTCTTCATGTCGATTAGTCAATAGAGCAAATGGATTTCTGCCTTGGAGCAATGACCATGCTTTTCTTTGTAGACATTCAGAGACAAGAGTACCTGCATAACAGACAAGGTCTTGTCTATACAGTATAGTGTCACCCAGGATACGTGCAAGCCCCTTATTTTTCCCTACATATATTGAGTATATTTCGGTCTTCAATAGGCCCAATAATGTCTCAACTTATATTACCATATACAAGAAGTTTATATAAGGAAAATTAATACTGTTTAGCCTCATTATCATTTCCCAAGTTGTTGCATGATTAAGAAAAATGTTGAGTCCTCATATATACTTTACACTTCTGTTTAGTAAAAGGATATTGCCAACATACATGCTTTACAGTTTAATTTATGTCACATATTTCAAATCATTAATTCTGTACAACATTCCTTTTTTTAAAAGCCAACATCAACATCGAGGTTACTTTACAACATTTTCCATAAATAAAAATTCCTATAGAGCTCAACTTCACATGTCCACAGAATCACACTGAAAAAATTGTTTCCAATCTGCTGTAGACCATTCCTGATTGCATATTGCATTCATGACTGCTACTATCTTTCTCTCCTCCTCGAGGTTCCCCATCACTCCCAATCACTCAATAGAACACCATCCACTTTGATTATTCCTATTCTACAACTTATACTTCTTTCATCCCCCATTCCATCCCTAACTTTTACTCCCTAATCCACTTCTAAATATGACTTCCTATGTAATGCATGGCAAAATATTACTTCTTTGTAATGCATCGCTTGATTTGTATTCAAGCACTATCTGCCATACTGAATCCTCCAGTGCTTGAATGTGAGTCCTATAATTTGTTGGTATGACAATAAATGCAAGGCCATGCATAAACATCCTTGGTTTGTTCTTTCCTACTGTTGCCCACCTATTTCGACTAGGTGGCAACTCCATGCACATTAGGATGTACATTATTGTACCTTAGAAAATCTGAGGATTTTTCTCTTCTGCAGGGCTATTGCCCCTTTGTAAAACGAAATGTTCACTCCCCTGCGTGGGAAAATTAATGTAATTTGATGTGCTAGTGTGGGTCATATGATACGGATGCCACACCATGGAACTGATTGTTAGGGAAGTCCCCTCA